>VXBP01006175.1:0-19527 GCA_013400115.1 Rhinopomastus cyanomelas | reverse complement strand
CTCCTCCTCCTCCTCCTCCTTCTCCTCCTCCTCCGCCCTCATGCAGGCGCCGCCCGCGTGACGACAGCGCGAGATCAGCGGGCGGGGCCAGGAGCAGCAGCGCGCGCACGGCCCCATCCCGCTCCTGCCACGAGCGCCCCCTGCAGTGGGCGCCCGCGCACCGCACCCTCCCCCCGCCCCACCTCCTCCTGCAGCCCTGTGGGAAGGCCCCGAGGGTGGGGTGGGGGTCCCGGGCCGCCCCCAAAGCACCGGGTACCCCCACCCTGAGCCTCCGCTCAGCCCGACACCCCCTTCCCCCGCCAACCCCCAGGTCAGGAACTCCTCCCCCAGTGGGGAAACAGGTGCTGAGGGGCTCGTGGGTGCCAGTGTCGGTGCCCCAATGCGTCACCAGAGAATTTCCAGGAGAATAAAAACCAAGAGGTCCCAGGTGTTTTCCCCTAGGAGCCCTGTTTTGTAGCCAGTCAGTGATTCCCACAAGCCCTACTCGTACGGGAGGCAGAGGAGGCTCCCCCAGCCCCAGCAGCTGTTAGGCCGCCCAGGCGCTGCTGAAGGGAAAAGCCCTTCTCGCTCAAACCAGTCCGCTCCAGTGGCAATCCTGCCGCCATCCCAGCAGCTGCCTCCCTGTCCGTGTGAATCAGTTCTTGTCACCGAGCACTGACCGGCGGCCGCAAGCGGTTCGACGGCGAACGTGGGGATTGTTCGCAGCTGACGGGTTGAAGGCCCCGGGGCCTATTTGCAGCCAAGAGCTCTGTAGGGTCACTTCACCCGAAAAGCCGTGGGATGAATCTGCTCCTTCAGGAGGCCGGGCTGTGACGGCAGAACTGCCCAGCCAAGGGCTGGCCTCTGAGAAGCTGCGTTTGATCGCCCGGTTGCTGTCACACAGCTCGAGCCAGCGGTCAGCCGGGGCCAGGGAGGAAAGTGAGGCAGCGCTGCTCTTGGAGCTGCCCCTAACACCTGCCGCCTTGGCTGCACCGGTGACCGCTCACCGAACGCAAGCTTGAGCCCTCGGGATCTTCACAGGTTTGTATCTGAGATGGGAGAAGTCGAGCACTTGGGGGAGTGCTTCATAATCCCCCTTGGCACAAACGTGCTGCCCGGGGGGCTGCGGAGTCTCCTTCTCTGGAGACGTTTCAAACCCCCCTGGCCGTGTTCCTGTGCCACTGGATCTAGGGGATCCTGCTGGGGCAGGGGGATGGGACTGGATGATCTCTTGAGGTCCCTTCCAGTCTCTAATGCTCTGAGAATCTATGAATTAGCTCTCGTGGCTGCCCATGGAACGTTCTCTTATAGCAGGTGAAGTTTTATCATCCTGATGTCACGCTGCTGGTCAATTCCTGCTCCAAGTTTATTTAAGGAGAACCCAATTCTGCTCACATCAGCTTTCCACTACTTGGTTCTCAACGTTTTTGGCCAATTTCTAGGTTCAAAAAGCTGCTTCAAACCTGCAGTAACAAGAGAACTACCTTGAAAGGAAAGCATGCTTTTCTTCCCAACATCTCCCTCACCCCTAGCCCATGGCCTCAAGCCTCACTGAGAAACACCCTGTGATCCCGCTGTCCAGACAGGCTTAACCCATCCTCACTGCTAGCAGCTCCTCAGCTCTGGGAAACTTTAGACCTTCCAGGGATGAAGGACCCCCCGGAGGTTTTGCTTTGTTGAAGCTTTAGGAGGCCCAGGGCGAGCAGTGCCCAGCCGCTGTGGAGGCACCAGCAGGTATCAGTAAAGAGCTGGGATTGCCAGGACCTGTGAGAGCCACTTGTCAATGACGTCGGGCGTAAAAGGACAGAGCATCAAAGGCTGTAATGGATTAATTACAGGCAAACACAATTAGGTGTTGTCTGCCAGTCGGTACTAAATGGGAACTTAGCTCAACCATTTCTTTCCAGTCCTTCCCTAACCTGACGACACCCTTACTCAATCCCATAGCTGCCAGCAAGAGAGGCCGATTCAGAAAGCAACTCATTGCCCAACATCAGTTTTTGCTGATTTCAAAACTCATGTTGCTGTGGCCTCAAAACAAACTGGGGTGTCCAAAAGCTCTGTTCACTGCCCTGAATAATGGCCCCAGCCAGCAGTGCCTCTGGAACTGAGCAGAGCTGCTACAGACACGCTGCTCCGCTCCTTATTGAGACTTGACAGCTGGAGCGGACTCGAATCTATGAAAACAAAACCACTGGAAGCCCTTTTTCCATCCTCTCCTCCTGCTGCCCCGGGCTCCTCACCCAGCTGCACGTGCAAAGCAGCACGAGTCAGCAGCGCTTGCCACACTGCAGAGGGAACGACACAGCCAAGAGCTGCAGTGATGCAACCTGCCCCTCCATTTCACCTGACCTCTGAGAGCCGAGGGCTCACGGCCACGCGGCAAGCGCACCGCCGGCCAGCGATGCACAGGGCAGAGCTGCGCTGGGTAACTTATTTCCATCTTCTGGTTCATCACTGGATCGCACTGGAAACACGGGTCAATCTCCTCCTGAGCCCCCCAAACAGGCCGGCAGAGCTCGGCACTGCCGGAACACAAGCAGCTTGGAGACGCTTTCAGACCGGCTTCAGTTCTGAGAGGAGACTGCGCTCTGGGGGGAGATCCCTACCCTGATCTGTGACCCGAGCTGTAAACTCGGGGACCTAAAACAAACCGCGGGCGAGGCTGGAGATAGCAAGGCTTTTATTTGTACACGTCAGCAACAGGAGAAGTAATTGAAGAGGAAATTACCTGCTTGTTGTAAAGTATAAAAACATTTAATTATAAATATTTAGCTAAAAAAGCGTGATTTACAAAATATAATCTGTGAAGGTCTATATACACTGGTTAATTGCTCAGCAAGTCTTTCATCTGACACTACAGAGGAGAGGTTCTTCTAGTTATTATTCCACGCTCACAGTTTTAAGAAGCCAAACCAGGCAAGTGAAAAGACAACTGGTGAGTTCGGCTGTGGAAAGCAAACACTACAACACACAAACTGGGGCACCAGCAGAGGCAGAAATTGGGTAGATTGATGGTTTGAGGTCTCTGAGGGAACACAGCTCCCTACCAGGACCTACAGCGTCAACACCCACGTGAGCAGCGGGTATTTTAACTTCCGTGGGCAAGCTGCCTGCGTCTGCAGAAGGAAATTGGCTACCGATCCAGCGCAAGCCCTCCGGACTCAGTCCAGCTACAGGCGCTCGCCTTGCTGCTCTTGTCCCGGTGCGCTGCACCAGCGCTACCTGTCGTGGCTCTAGCGGAATCAAACCAGCATCACCCTCGTGATTCAGGACAGGGACAGCTCCCCAACAGAAAACCCCCGCGTGCCGCCTGAACCCGCGGGTCCAGCTGGCAGCCTCCCTTCACAACAGACACGGCTGCCCAAGGCTGGAGGGTGCAGCGGAGCCGCACAGCGCGCTGAGCGTGATGGAATGTGGAAGGTACGTGGTCGCGCGAACCCAGCTCGTCTCAAAGAGAGCCAGCTTCCTCCCTCGAAGTCCTGGGGAGTCTCTCCTCTTACTGCAAGCTTGGTTACTATGGCACTTCAGAGAAGACAAACTGGAAGAAGACTCTCCGGGCGTCAGGAAATGCTAACGAGTGTGATCCACGTCCCTAGTAACTACCTTTCTCTCGTCACAGTGTTTTCACAGTGCCTGTGGCACGGGGCTTTGAGGAGGAAGACAAGGGAGAGTGGAGGATGTGTGACAACACCCAACAGCAGTACGAACGTACAGGAAGACGCGCTGTACTTCATAGACCCTGATTTACACAAGACCTCACTACTTGCCTATAAGCAAGAAAGGAATTAATAGGGGGTTAAGAGAAAGAGGGTGTCTAGACAGGAAGGAAGGGGTGAAGTAGGCAAACATGACACTGGCCATCGCTCACCCACGGCTTGCTACCTGCCGTTTCTGCTTCAGAGTGATGCAACTCCTGACAGTTCAGGGCAAACAGCACGCACACAGCTCTTACAGTTCACCTCACCGAGAACTCGTGGTAACTGCAGGAGCTGTGCCCTTAGACACGCGGGAGGATCTTCGGGAGAGGAGGGCTAGCGAAGCTGTAACGAGTTGCAGGCAGGAGGCCGGGCAGTCCTCTCTCCCCAGGCACAGCCCGGCCCGGGAAGCGTACCAAGTCACGTGCAATCTCGGAACGCGTGCTGGCCGGGCAGTTACTGGGTGAACGCGGACTTCAACTCCCGGAAAGCCGCTCGGCGGTGCTTCCTTTCCTCCTCTTCCCGCTTCCGCTCATCCTGCTCAGCTTTTATCTCCGCCTCAAACTTGCTGGCTGAAGAGAGGGCTTGAACCTTTACAAGAGAGAGGAGAAGACAGTGTCAAGCCTGGCATCAGATGGAGAGTCAGAGCCTTAACTGCTCCCAGCTCAGCAATGCAGGACTGTCATTGCACCTCCCACCACTGGCTGGAGAGCTCTGGCAGGGGGCGTGGAGTCTCCTTCTCTGGAGACATTTCAAACCCTCCTGGACAACTGGATGTAGGGGATCCTGCTTTGGCAGAGGGATGGGACTGGATGGTCTTTCGAGGTCCCTTCCAACCCCTAATGATTCTGTCAGGACGGGTCAACTATAAATTACTCCATGGTGCTCAGGTACTTGCACCCAATAGCTGTTAGCTTGCCTGACTTCACCTTTAACCAAAGAAAGGTCAGTTACTAATAAGTCACCAACAAGCTCCAGAAGGACACAGAGCTGCTGGAGAGTCCAGCGCAGAGTGACGAAGGGAGCGGAGCATCTCCCTGCTGAGGAAAGGCTGAGGGAGCTGGGAAAAGGAGCCTGAGGGGTGACCCCATGGATGTTGGTCAATATGTGAAGAGTGGGTGTGAGGAGGATGGAGCCAGGCTCTGCTCAGGGGCACCCAGTGACAGGACAAGGGGCAGTGGGTGTGAGCTGGAGCAGAGGAGGTTCCACATCAGTGTGAGAAGGACCTTGTTCCCAGTGAGGGTGGCAGAGCCCTGGCAGGGGCTGCCCAGGGGGGTTGTGGAGTCTCCTTCTCTGGAGACATTTCAAACCCTCCTGGCCCTGTTCCTGTGTGACTGATCTAGGGGATCCTGCTGTGGCAGGGGGATGGGACTGGATGATCTCTCGAGGTCCCTTCCAGCCCCCAATGTTCTGTGAGTGACCAAAGCAGTGCCCCCAGACTGGGTCCCACACAGGCAGGCAGTACAGCACAAGCTGTGAGCATACACTGGGAGAAACCACGGCAGAAAGCAGCCCTGAACCGCAGCCAAGGGTGAGAGCAGCATCCTACACCACGGAAAATCTGCAGATCAAAGAGACATTGTTTATTTGCTGGCTATTTTTCCAGCTTTCATCTCAGTGCATCTGCTGTGCAATAGCTGTGCTACGCTCTTGGGAAAAGAGTCCCTACACAAACAAGCAGGATTATTTTCTCTCCGAGAGAGCTTGCAGAAAGGGTGCTTTGTCAGCTTCAGATGGAGCAAGCTCTCTCTGCCAGCGCCAGGACCCTGCAGGATCACTTTGATTCCAAAGGTTACAGGGAGCCACTCTAGAAAGAGAGGGCTGAAATCCTACCCTCCAACACACCACTCAGCACTGAACTCTGAGCACTCTGGCTGAGGGATGTTTTGCAAAATGAGAAACTCAGTCCCCGTTGTATTCGTTCCCAAGACGCTTTTGTCTCTAAAAGCATCAGCCAGCTGGACCCAGAGAGCTCTGCCAGGGCAAGAGCCAGAGCAGAGACCGTGACTTAAGCTGTTCTAGCACTGACCAATCTGCAGGAGGGAAGAGCTGTGGCTGAGTTTGGCAGGGACAGGGAAGGAACTTGTTCCCAGTGAAGCTGCCCAGGGGGCTGTGGAGCCTCTTTCTCTGGAGATGTTTAAAACCTGCCTGGACATGTTCCTGTGCGACTTGATCTAGATGATCCTGCTCTCGCAGGGGGATTGGACTGGGTGATCTTTCAAGGTCCCTTCCAATCCCTGATGTTCTGGGTGATTCTGTGAAACACACATCGTTTAGCCAAGGAGAAACCCTGTTTAGTAGGATTTCAGCATCTTCTACTGAAGAGCAGGCAGGGCTGGCAGCTCAGTGACAGGTAAGGCCTCTGTGCAGAGCTGCCTCACGTCCGTTTGTGCGGCACTGTACCTTAGCTTCAAAGAAGCTCTTGGCTCCTTTGACTCCTTCAATGGAGACGTCTATCTCCGAGAGCTTCGCAAGAGTCAACAGGCCACTGTCCTCCTCGAGCTCCCCGGCTGCAGCTTTGTGGAAAATCAGCAAGAACTAGCAAAAGAGAAAGGAAACAGAGACTCAACCAAGGCAAAATGCAAGTGGCACAGACTCTCACCTGGAGGGTGATGGACTTGACCTTCCTGAGCAACGGAAAGCAGGTCTCCTTAAACTAACCGGCACCGTGAAACCTGTGCTTCGGTGCCCTGGCTGCAGTGCACTGCCCCACTGAAGCTAAAAGAGGTCACAATCTGCTGGGAAATGAGAGCTTCCTGGCGAGCAGAGCCCTGCTGAAGCTACTACAAGCCCAGAGGAAAGAGGCCACCTCCCCACGCACCCAGTACAACCACACTGGTGGGTTCAGATACGCTTCTTTATGCTCCTCCTTGAGCTTCCCAGTGTTCTGGGAGCTCAGACCACATCCCACGACGATGCAAGGAGGCCAAAGACAGCCCCAGCTCTCACCCAAAGCACTGGTGCACTCCTGTTTTGTGAGGCAGCTGCTTGAGCGAGCGGCCACAGAGCCCCTTGTGTGGAAGCCCCTGTCGTGCACTGGTCCATGAACATTTAGGACATCCAGAGTCACTACAGCAAAGAGCAAACTGGCAAGTGACCTGCAGTCAGCGAGCTGCAATACCCTCCAGGAAAGCACCTTTCATTCACCCGCGGGACAAAACCTGCCTGTTAAAAATAACAAGCCCTCTGCAGCACCTTCACCTGCAGACCTGCTATTCTCGGCCGCCCCAGGAGGCCTCTCAACGCTCCGAGCAACACGGAAAGAACAGAGACCGGGACGAGCCGCCCGCGGAGCAAAGCTGCACCGCTGCAGCCCGGGGATCGTCCTGCAGTCCGTTCTCACAGACACATCCAGCATGTCCAGGGCCGAGCTCACGCTGCCAAGCCTGGGCCTTGGCTCTTGTGAAGAGCCCGAGCTGTCCCGTAGGAGGGCAGCAGAGTCCCAGCAGCCACGCCGAGCCAACTCCTCAAGGGCTCCACGGCTGGAAGCTGCTCGCAGAGGCTGGCGCGGAGGTTTAAGAGTGTGGGAAGGCCTCCCGTGGGGAAGGGTGTGGAGATGACCGCAGTGCTGGCTGCCCTCTCGCAGAGGCAGTGTCACTAGGCGCTGCCTCGGACAACGGCCCCTAGCCCGAGCACCTCAGCGCCAAGGGACAGGCAGCAGGCTGCATTTGGGGAATCCTAGAATCCTTGGAGGGAGAGAGGTCTTCACAGAACCTCAGAACGTGAGGGACTGGAAGGGACCTCAAAGACCATCCAGTCCAATCCCCCCGCACAGCAGGATCCCCTAGGTCCAGTCACACAGGAACATGGCCGGGAGGGTTTGAAATGTCTCTGGAGAAGGAGACTCCACAACCCCCTGGGCAGCCCCTTCCAGTCTTGGTCAGGATTTGGCTTCTTTCTGAGCAGGATGTTCTGCCCATTCAGCTGAGTGTCATGTAATTTCTTGGAGGGGCAGACACTGGAGATGTTTAAGAGCTGCCTGGATGTGTTCCTGTGTGACTTTGTCTAGGGGATCCTGCTGCGGCAGGGGGACTGGACTGGATGATCTTTCGAGGTCCCCTCATGTTCTGTGACTCTGTGAAGACATCTCTCCCTCTGCTCAGATCTGCTGGGCTGAGGCTAGTTCCTCTCCTCCTCCACCACCAGGCATGGGGACGCAGGGCTGGCAGCCAGGCTGGCATTAGTCACGGTTCCTCCTTGCAGTTTCTGCTCCACCCTGGAGTCCCACTTCCTGGCAGTGGAAAAGGGCAGCGGAGGCAGCAGGATCCTGAGGTCTGCTACAGCTGTCGCCCCAGGAGGGGCTGGGAACACCCAGCCATGAGCACAAGTGCACATGAATCACGCTGAAACTCGGGGATGAGGCAGCGTTCCTCCAGCAGAACACTGGCCAGGAAGGGCAGGCTGAGGTAAAGGAGCCAGGGACTGAGCCACCGGTCGCAGCAGACGCAGCAGAACACGAGCCCCAAGGACCCAGCAAGGTGAACCGCGGGGAGTCACGCTGGTTTCCCAGGAGCAGTCCTTCCTCTTATCAGCACAGCCAGCAGCTCAACTCACCAGTTCTTTGCCCTCCAGTACTAGTTCTCACTAATTAGAGAGCTTTCTGCTCCCAGCTCCCTGTCCTCTGGGCCCAGGACACAGCACATTCAGCTCCCAGACAGGAAGAAGTCAGGGGTGCTGGTGCCTGTAAAAGCTCTCAAGAAGGAGAGGACCACACTTTCCACCCCACTAACCTCATAAGAGAACAAGGGAGATGAATCTGCTCTCACATCCTTCGTGACCCGAGGCCCAGCCCGCAGCACCAGGTCTCAGACTGATGCTGCAGTTACTGGGCACCGTGCTGGCCTCGGGGACCTGAGGGAAGGTACAGGACTGACCAGCGAAAGCAACCTCAGCCAGGCTGCCAGAAAAATCAGCGTCACCCGGGCTGTGGTTTGCACCAACCCTGCTGGCAAACACATGACCCAGGTCAGCATTTAGAGCCAGCCTGGGGTCAGCGGGTGGATGTTTGTGGGTTCTAGATAGCAGCTACAATGAGACACTGCTAATGCAGCAATTAACTCGGTGTCCTCCGGCTTCCTGTGGTAGCCACAGGCCTGGACAGTCACAGGTGGGGTTCTCTCCCCTCACCCTGTCACTGCACCTCATCTTCTTCAGCCTCAATGTCTTAGCTGGAGTCACAGAGCACCTCGTGCGGTTAGTTGTTGACGTGCTGCGGGACGCTCAAAGGTCAAAGTGGCAAAGGGCAGCAGCTTTCCTGCCACAGCCAGCAGCACGTCCAGTTCCAGTCCACTTTCCTGGGATGGGAGGATGTGTTTTACAAGTCTCCAGAGAAGGAGACTCCACAACACCCCTGGGCAGCCCCTGCCAGGGCTCTGGCACCCTCCCTGGGAACAAGGTCCTTCTCACACTGATGTGGAACCTCCTCTGCTCCAACTCACACCCACTGCCCCCTGTCCTGTCACTGGGTGCCCCTGAGCAGAGCCTGGCTCCATCCTCCTCACACCCACCCCTCACATATTGATCAACACTAATGAGGTCACCCCTCAGTCTCCTCCAAGCTAGAGAGACCCAGCTCCTGTGCTCCTTGGTCTGGGTGATCCTGCTGCAGCAGGGGGATGGGACTAATGATCTTCTGAAGTCCCTTCCAGTCCCTGGTGTTCTGTGATGTTCTGTGACTCTGTGACCACTCACAGGTGAGGGAGGTCCTCACCAACCTTCTGGCCAGGCCACAAGCACACGTTCAGGCCAGTATGTCAGGACTTTATGATCTCAGGGGTCTTCTCCAACCAGAGTGAGTCTGTGAGTGACTTTTTGCTCTCTGGGGAAGCAGAGAGGAACCCTCTGGTGCTCCAGCTACACCCTGCTGAGCTCCACCGCTCATTTAAACCAGGCTGCTGTCTCCGAGTTGTCAGAGGGCACCAAGCCCACCTGATCACCCTCCACGTACTTGCTTATCACCAGCAACACGAAGCAGAGTGGGGCACAGCTATGGGGCTGGCTCAGGCCTCCTCACGCACCGGGAAAACGGCCCCCACACAGCAGCTGGACGTGGCACGCCCACAAGAGAGCGAGAGGCACCCTGCTCCTCTCCCCCGCGGGATGCCCGGGGTACGTGCCAGAGCAGCCACGCAGCTTGTCCCCGGTGCTCCGCCAGCAGCGCTCCCTCGTCCCAACCCGTGCTGCCGCTCGAGCCCACGTCTGCTTGACCATCGCTTTGCATCTGGCGAGAAGCGATGCCGGCAGCAGCTGCTGCGTGCTGCGTGCCAAGGGCTGGCAGCCGGGCCGGCCGACAGGCAGCCGCGCTCCAAACAGGTGGCAGAAGAGTAGCTGCTCTGCAGCTTGTGCCATGGAACTGGTGTCAGGGCACCAGGCATCCTCCAGAGCCCTGAGGGTAAAGCCACTTGTCTTCTATCTGAGTGAGGCCCCGCAGCAAGCCCAGAGGCTGTGCTCAGCTCTGGTGAAGGGTGAAGGGTGGCCCAGGAGGCATGGAGAGAGAGATAGGGTTCCTCCAGCCAACACAGAGCTTTGGCAATCCCAGGCATGGTGCAATTCCTGCTCTGCCAGATTCTTTGCTATCCCCAGTTCACCCCTGACCTGGCACGTCGCCTTCCCTGCCAGAGAAGCAGCCAGCTGAGGGCTTTGCTGGTTTGAATGGACAAGGTCTCTCTCACTCACATGCAGATTTGCATGTCTTTCCTCCTGTCTCTAAGGGCTGGGCCCCACAACTGAAGTCTGGGGCCTCTGACTGGTCCTGCTGCCCTCCTCCAGCAGAAGTGTGCAACAAAGCCTTTGGGAGACGCAGGCAGGGGAGGTGGTGGGATGTGCCAGCACAGGGACGCGCAGCTGCATTATGAGCTGCCAGTCACCCCTCAACATCCCCAACAGCCCAGCCAGTCACGTGCCCTGGCTGTTCATCCTCCCTCCCAGGGAGGAAGGAATCAGCAGCCTGAGCTGTGCAGAGCTCTGCACCTCATCTCCACCATCAACCCCCCACCCTGGAGAAGGCAGGTGGGAGCACAGCCCCTGCAAGGACAAGGGGGCCCACCACAGCCATCCCCTGGGGCAGGAAGAAGGGAGACAGCAGCAGTGCCCTCACAACAGGGTGCAGGACATGAGCAGCAGAGGCCCTCCTGCTGCCCCAGGGGGTGCTGGTTAGTCCATGAAGCCACAGCGTGAGGAGCGCTTCTGACCCGGACAGCAATCAAAGCCTGGGAGGAGGAGATGACACAACAGGATGTTTCAGTATCTGGGCTCCCCTCTTCCTGCTGGGCTGGGTACCCTCAAACCCTCTCTTCCCCCACCACACAGCAGCTACCAGCAGCCTCAGCAGCACGGTGACAGACCTGCTGTCCATGTGCCCCTGCTGAGTCAGCACACACCACCACCTTCACTCTGTGCTGCCAGGAGATGACCACCCCCGAAGCCGGTGAAGCTCTCCATGGCCAGCCCTGTGTGATGCAGAGAGGGGCTGACACGAACTGCAAAGCGACCTCCTGAGACTGTGAGAGGAACCCCATGAGACCAGCTGCTCTGAGAAGAGCCCTGGCCCCACATCTGAAATGAGGCCTGAGCCACAGTAGTGCAGGAGCCCAGCTGTCAGACCTTGCAACACCTCCAGCTGCAGCAGGAGCTCTGTCAGCACTCCTGGGCTGCTCAGCAGGGCTTCAATGTGCTGCAAAAGCAAGCAGGAGGTTGAAGAGCTTTGGCATCGGCACCTTGCCAGTGCTCTGCACCTTGAGGAACCTCACTTGCTTCTCCACTGCACCCCATGGCCGAAGAAACACAAAGGGGACAGAGCTACCTACAGTGAGAGTCCAGAGCCAGGCTGTCTGCTGCCTCCTCCCTGCACCCCACAGCCACATCTCCCCCACTGCTCCTGCAGCCATCCTCACCTCACGGAAGCTGAGCTTCCCATCGAAGTCTTCATCCACCTCCTTGATCATGTTCTTCAGCCCCAGGTGGGTCTGCGGGGCTCCCAGCTTTTCCATCATCAGCTTCAGCTCCATGAGGTCAATGTACCCATCCCGTCCCGAGTCATACCTGCGGGGTGCAAAGGGGAAGGGCTCAGCTGGCAGCTCTCATCACCCCCCAGACACCTCTTCTCAGAAGAGGAACCGTGCAAACGGAGTCACAGAGTGGTTCAAAGCTCAGGGAAGGCTACAGGACATGGCCAGCACTGAGATATATTAAGCTCAGGGAAGTAAGTAGCTGCCTTGTCAAAGAGAGAAGCGCTCGGGTGAGCTCAGACCAAAGCACCCACGCAGAAGGAGCACAGAGGAGCTCTGCTTATCTCAGGGGGATTTCCGTGTCACCCACTTGCGTGTCCAGCACAAAGGTCACTTGCACGCAGCCTGTGCTCTGCACCAGCACCGTGAGGCACAGGCACGGCAGAGCCAGCTGCTGCCAGGTCTCCTGGCAGGGGGGTTGGACTAGATGGTCTTTCGAGGTCTGTTCCAATCCCTAACGTTCCGCGATTCCTGCTTGTCTGGAGCAGACACAGGGAGCACAGACCAGCCACAAGGTCCCTGCAGAAAGCAGCTATCTCCCCTGCAAGCAAAACACTCTCCCTCTGGCTGTTGAGAGCTTTCTTCTCCAAAGGGGTTTTGTCCTACACAAGCACTGAGCTTCAGGGCAGCTCTTTATTCCCAGGCAGAGCACAGCAGAAGGGGAGTAGAGCACTCCTCACCAGCACACTGCGGGGCCAGGCTGGCAGAGGAAACCAGGACCCACTCTCTAGGAGCAGGACGCTCCCAACGGTACACTAAGGCCTGCAAGGACTTTGCAAGAGGAGAAAGCAAGGGGCAGAGTGCTTTAGGTCTGGGGAGGCAGTGACCTGGGACTGTGCACCTATGCCTCCCCTGACATCTGCTGTGGGTGTGACTACAGCATCCGGCCCACCCAGCAACCAGCCCTTCACACCCACCGAGGCCATCTCTGCCTCAGAGTCCAAAGGCTGGAGGGATGTGTGCTCTGCTGCGAGACAGCCTGTCGCAGCCCTCCCTCATCCTGGTCCTGCCGTCGCGGTCCAGCACAGAGCTGGGAGTACGGTCTGCCAGGCTGGGTTCAGCCACTGCCCCCTTGCCACCACCTCGACCCCGACAGTTCAATGCTCCCAACCACTCCGAAAGGAAGCCCTGTTCACCGCGCTGAAGCTCTCGTGTCAGTGGGAGCCAGGCAAACCCTCCCAACCTTCACCTTCCACTGACTGTTAGCTCCCTTTTAAAAAATGAGCCACCCCAGACTGAGACCTGCAGAGCTGTGGTTTCCCTGGAAGAAAGCCCTTTACAGCTGAGAAACCTCACAGCCACAGAGGAAGCTGTGGTGGAGGAAGGCTGGAACAAAGCTGCTGGCCCAGGGCTGCTCGCAGGCGTGGGCAGCACGAGACAGGTCTGCAGCCAAGGGGGCCTCTGCCTCCAAGAGCACAAGCAAAGGCTGCTTCTCCCCCAGAATGGATTGTCCTCAGTGACTTTCTAGGGTCCCACCACCTCTGCCACCATCTTTCATACTCTGCTGCATTTCCCCCCACCCCCACCAAGGGTCCCAGTCCTGAGAGACCCCAAATGACAGGGAGGGACCTCACCACCGGGCTGGCCTGCAGCTCCTGCACGTTCTGCACCCAGCAAACCCACGAGCTCACCAGGCCAGACAGCCTGATGGAAAAGTAGGAACGAAACCACCATCCCTCGGAGCAGAAACCAGGTCACAGACCTGAGACAGGACGGGGAGGAAAGGCAGCGGGCTCGTCACAGCGAGGAAGCCGGCAGGTAGTCAAGGCACACGCTCGCAGCGTCACCCAGCCCAGCCGCGGCGTCAGGACCTCGCAGAGCCGTGACAAGTGCAACACTTCAGGGTCAGACTGCTGCTCCTTGCAGGCTGGGGGAAGGGGTGCGGAGCTGCTCCTCCAGAACGAGGCCGTTGGAGAGGCAGATAAAACAGCAAGGCAGGGAATCACTTGGGACTGAGGTTCTTTTCTTGCCCCAGCAAGCTGGGTGGTGCAGACCTACACCCAGGCTCCCAGCACAGGCTGCCCACGCGGGGCTGGGGCACTGCCCAGCTCCTCCAGGAGGCACTGAAAAATCACAGAACTTTAGGGATTGGAAGGGACCTCAACAGATCATCCACTCCAGTACCCCAGCCACAGCAGGATCCCCTAGATCCAGTCACACAGGAACATGGCCAGGTGGGTTTCAAACAGAGAAGGAGACTTCAGAACCCCCTGGGCAGCCCCTGCCAGGGCTCTGCCACCCTCCCTGGGAAGAAGGTCCTTCTCACACTGATGTGGAACCTCCTCTGCTCCAGCTCACACCCACTGCCCCTTGTCCTAGCTGGAGATGAAGGCAGAAAGAGGGCACATTCTCAAACACCTCACCCTTCTGCTACACTACCTGCAGGCTAACACCACCCCTGGCACTAAGCCCCGGGGCAAGCATGCCGCTCCAAAAGGGTTAAGTGTGGGGCACAGCTTCGGGGCTCATCCTTCATGCTGCAGGCAGCACAAAGCCAGGATTGTCAGACACGGGGTCTTGCCAGTGGCGGCAGAGCAGAACTGTTCCAGTCACACAATGGGTGTCGAGCACACTGGGCTGGGGTACAGCTGGCACAGACACACCCTGAAACCAGGTTACTAGCCCCTTGCAGTCAGGAACAGACAGAGCAGGATGGTGAAGCCCCCCCAGGTGCTGGATGCCCACCCTACAGAGAAACAGCAGCACCCTGCAAACTGCTGCATTCCTTCCTCCCTCCCTCCCCAAACAGCCTCCAAGTATTTTAGGACGTGGGTACCGCCACTCGTCTGCCACGGAGCCAGCAACCAGACTATTTAGGGAGAGGTGTATTTATAGGGCATGAGACAAGGCAATTCATTCCCTGCCACCACCCACCCCCCCCCGGCACTTGGTGGAACGGGGCACAGTGTGGGCTGCACCTTGTTGCCCCGCCAACGCACTCAGCCCCGCTGAAAACCCCACTGCCTGCTTTCTGGGAGCTCGCCGAGAGCTCAGGGCTTCAGCCAGCCCGGTACTGCTCACCCTCCGCTTACCGCCGGCACAGCGGCCCTGTCCCAGTGACAGACACTGCTGCCACCCCCCCAGGCAGCACCAGCAGTAGGCACCCAGGCCAGTCTGGACCCTAAACACATCCCAGCATCTCAGGGGGCCGACCCATCCCGTACTGCAGGAGCTGCACAGCAAGAGCACCCAGCACTTGGGTGCCTTGCCAGCCCTCCCTCCCAGCACCCACCGTCCTGCCGTGACGCCGGAAACTTGCTTCCTTCAGGCTGGGAGCTCCTGGGCCGCCAGCCAAGCCTCACCCGGGTGATGCACAGGCATTAGGGACAGAGGGGCTCCCGCGCCGACGGGCGAAGGCGCCTCGCACCACAGACACACAGTCTAGTGGCAGGCCAGTGCCACGGCGGGTCCCCCCACCTGCAGTGCCCGGGAGTCGCGGGCAGCTGGGAGCACCACGGCCCGGCACGACGCGGTCTCGCAGCACCGCCGCAGCCGCGTTCCTGGCAGCAGATGAGACACAGGCAGCGGCTGCCAAAGTCTGCTGCAACAAGGATGCACCCAGATTCCCACGCCGGCTCGCTTCCACCCGGGCTGCAGAACGTGCCGGGCTGCCGGGGAGAGGCAGGAGCGGCAGCCGGGAAGGGAGAAGGCATCCTGGCTGAGCAGACGTGGCTCAGAGCAAGAGGTGCCTTGCACACAGTCCCTGCCCAAGTACAGTCATCGCCCTGGTGTTGCACTGCGGAGCTGGGGGTGACACCACGAAGAAACAGGGACCAGAAGGGCAGGGCAAGGAGATGCTGAGGACTGCATCACCCCCTGCAGTTACCTCCCCGCTGTCGAAAAACACCCAAGAAAAAAGGCGAACGAGAAACCCCAAGTCCTGAAGGATCAAAGAAGACCTTCAGAACGTTCCTGCTGCTTGAGCAAGGCTGGAAAGGAAACCTGCCCTCACTGCACACACTGACTGTGCTTGTGCTGGCTCCGCACACTGCGCGCACCTGTACTTTGATCTGCGGCTCCTGAACGCCGCTGCGACCTAGGACAGGTTTTGCAATAAGGCAGTTGGAGCAACAGTGCTGAAGTAGTAACAAGCTCCTCTTAAATATTACCAAATCCTTCCTAAGCAGCACTTAATTCCCTCTAAGCTTGGCAGTTTACCTTACATGGAGAGGGAGCTGCTGATCTCTTCTCCCTGGTACCGCAAGGATGGTTCAGAACAGCACCGGGGAGGTTTGGACTGGACATCAGGGAACACTCCCTTACCAGAAGGGTGGTCAGATGCTGGAACAGGCTTCCTAGAGAGGTGGTCGATGCCCTGAGCTGCTCATTGTTTAAGAGGCCTTTGGACAATACCAATGACAACATGCTTTAGCTTTTGGCCAGCCCTGAAGTGGTCAGGCAGTCAAGACTGGATGTGTGTTGTAGGTTCCTTCCAGCTGTTGACAAGACGCACGAAACAATCCTCTGTACCAGGGCACGGGCAGAAAGAGGCTCCTCAGCCACTCACAGCGCAGGCAGCAGCAGCAGCAGCTTTCCTGCTCTTGGAAGGACACAACGGTGACATTCAAGTCTCCTCCAGCAGAATCTTGTTCCAAAATGCTGGGCAAGACCCCCAAAGCATCAAAGCCTGCAGGGACGAGGTGGTCAGGGTGCCATGGGGATGGCCTCCCTGACTGCTATGACTCCAGAGACAGCTGATCATACCATGAACACGGCAGTCCAGGAGCGAGCAGGTCTGCTGCACCACATCAGACACATCCCTTGGTACAAGGGCACTCAGCAAGGGACTGTCAGACAGCTGATCACACCATGAACACAGCAGTCCAGGAGCAGGCAGGTCTGCTGCACCACATCAGACACATCCCTTGGTACAAGGGCACTCAGCAAGGGACTGTCAGACAGCTGATCACACCATGAACACAGCAGTCCAGGAGCAGGCAGGTCTGCTGCACCACATCAGACACATCCCTTGGTACAACAGCACCCAGCAAGGGGTTCACAAGGGGCTCCAGGAGGACAAGAGCCTCTCCCACCAGCCAGGCACAAGGCACTTGTGAAACACATGGGAAACACATGGAATTCCCAGAACACAAAAGAGTAAGAGCAAGGCTGGAATTTCCTTTGTAAAGCTCACTCCCACCAGGCGCAGTCTCACAGCCCGGCTTTCATACCCGCCTCTGCCACTTCACGGGACAAGATGGCACAGAGGGAGAGAGACTGCGATTCCAGAGCTCCCAGTTCACTCACAAGGCCTGGGGAACGGAGGTCATCACGGTTACCACAGCCCTCACACATTGTCAGAATAGGCAGCTAATTAGGTCACATTATAATTAGCCTGAGCTGCAGACTTCCTGGTCCTTCTGCCAAAAAAATAACACAACCCACCCCAAGAGCTACCTGCACCCAGCAGGTCCCACATGCTCCTGCACTGCCCCAGCACCTGCACCCCATCTCTGAGGAGCAAGGCAAAATGGGGGTGCTGCCAACAGAAGGCTTGGACAAGAGGGGGGGAAGTGAACCCAGCCAGAGCAGCAGGAGCATCACCTCTGCTTTGGGAGCATGTTCCTGGTACAGCCTGCAGCACACAGCAGCTGGATGAAGAACTGGATTTCAGCTAGTCCCACATTCAGAGTCCCTTCAAGAGTCCACGTTCAAGTCCCTTTGCCTCTACCCTGGCACAGGCCGGTTGCAATCACTGGCCATTCTGTGGGAGGCTCTGATAGGCGCCAGAGCAGCCACTGTCACCAGTGGCTCCCTGTTCCCAGCTGGACCACCCCATGCAGGTCCCTCAAGGCTCAAGTTCAGCTTGAGTTACACATTTACAAGGCCTGCTAAACTGCTATGGACACTGTTGGACTGGAGTCTCACAGTGGAAACCTGGTACCTTGTGGCAGCAAGAAGACTCATCCTTGTACGTCAAAGGCTTCTTATTTTTACCAGCAGTATGAAAGCCCGTGGGTTGTGGTGGCCATGGCCAACAAGCCATACGGAGAATAAAAGCCTTAATCACATTAACTCAAGCTCTGACTGGTAGGAATTAAGGGGAACATTTCCTCTCCTCACGGAGCACACAGTGCCAGCCAATACTTGAAACAGGTCACTAGCAGCAGATGGAGCAGAGACCAGATCCTCTGCCACCGCAAGCACCAGGTGTCCACAACAGAGTGAAAAACTCGATGGGGTTTTCCGTCTGTCTGTCTGGGGAAGACAAGGGAGCACACAGGCCAGCTTCTTCCCCCTTGGGCACGGCCGGCCGATGCTCAGCTGCGCCAGTCCTCACAGGGCACGCAATGTTTTCCAGCTACACTGACCCACTGATTAGCATTCAACTGCAACGCCTAGGTTTCCCGCTTACAAGGCCGGCACTTAATGAGCTCATTATTGAAAAATTCGACTGCAATTCAGCTCTTCCAGTTTTTATTTCCCAAACCACCACTGTTCCTTCCCTTATCCCTACTGAGGCAGGGCTACCGCCCGCTCAGGGCTCTCACCCACGGCTTTTGAGTGCTGCAGCTGCCACCGCGGTTTGTCCTTCTGCCCTCACAGCACCACGTCTCAGCTCTCTAGAGCAGGATCCCCTTTAGCCATTGTCAAAAGGGACACAGGAGCAAGCAGAGCAGCAGACTTGCCCGGACCACCTCCCTTCCCGCGCCCAGCAGCTGATGCAACGCTTCCAGTGCAACAAAGAGCTGTGGTACCCTCACAAAAGCCCATCGCCTGGTTCTCCATCTTGACAGCCCTAGCTGGGGCCGACACAGGCCCACAGTGTCAGAAACTCCTCAGCCAGGCTGCTAGTCTCCTCAAAGTGACCCCAGCCTTCAGGATGCCTAAGACAACTTTCAGGTAAGATGAGGACAACCTAACGAGTTGCAAACCTGCTGCAATCACTTCTATAAGCTGACATAGGTCTTTGCGTTTTGCTCCGACAGCCCACACAGCACCTCTGTGCCCTCTGCGTGCCTGGCAGCAGCTCACCTGCCTGCAGCCAGCTGGGGCATAGGGCCACCTGCCTGACCCCTCTCTTTGGGGCTGGGAGTTGCTCAGCCCTCAAGAACACAAGGGTCTGCTCTGCAGTGCTGGAGAGTACAGTGAGCAGATAACCAGAGCCACACAGACACAGACCCACTGCAGCAGCCAGGACAGGGCTCATGGGGCAGAGACGCGGGCTGGGAAGACGCAAGTCTGAGAGACGAAGGACGAAGCCTTTCTGCTCTCCACATTGCAACCAGCAGCCTGACTTCAATACAAACCTTCCTGCTGGGATAGAATCTCAGTCTGAGCCTCCAGGCAGGGGGAAGCTGCGCTCAAGCTTCTTTTGGGTGCAGGAGAGGGAGCACCAAGCCTAGCAAAGAGACCCGAGGACGAAGCAACGGCAGAGCCAGCCAAGCTGCAGAGGACATGCAGGGTTGCAGCCGCTGAAACCAAGTGCCCAGGGCCGCTGCCCCTGACGTGGACTCACCCGGTGCCCCGTGTGTGGGGCAGCAGAGCCTGCGCCCCCCTCTCAGTGCCACCTAGAGAGTCTCCCAAAGTGGGGGCACCACCACCAGCCTGAACCCCAGACAGAGCAAGGCAAAGCACGGGGGCTCCGCAGAGGAAGGCGAAGCCCCAGACCCGACGGCAGGACCCCCGGGGCGGGCTAGGCCGGGCCAGCAAGACCCCCCACCCACCCCGAGCCCCAGCTCCCACTCACAGTCGGAACATGCGCTCCATGTCCTTGATCTGCCGGCGACTGAACTCCTTGAACTCGGTGTAGGGGTTAAAGACGGCGGCCCGGCGGGGCTGCGCCGCCCCCTCGTTGATGTCCTGCCGGCGGCAGAGCTTCGCGCTCAGCTCCGCGCCCGCCC
>VXBP01006172.1:103836-181235 GCA_013400115.1 Rhinopomastus cyanomelas | reverse complement strand
TAGCACCTTTTCTTGTTGGTTCCTCCACCATTTGCCCCCTCCATGGGCAGCCTGTTCCAAGGCCTTTCTGAGAAAGTGTTTCCTACCGTCCAGTCTAACCCTGCCCTGATGCAGGTTGAGGCCCTTGCCTCTTGTTCTGTCACTACTGACCTATGAGAAGAGACCAGCACCCACCTCTCTACAATGTCCCTTCAGGTAGTTGTAGAGGGTGATAAGGTCTCCCCTCAGCCTCCTCTTCTTCAGGCTAAACAGCCTCAGCCACTCTTCATCAGACCTGTTGTCTAGGCCCTTCACCAGCTCTGTTGTCCTAAAGGAGATGCAGAAGACACAGATTGGCCAGCACAAGACTGCGTGAGCACCCTGGGCTGTGGCTGAACTGGTGTGGGCTGGGCTGGGGCGTGGGTTACACAAGGTTGGGCAGGACTGTGCGAGCACTCACTTGTGCAAACAGAAGGGAGCTGGGTCTCTGCTGGTGAGGAGCACAGGGCCACCCGTGTGCACGGGAAGGGAAGCGAGTCCTGGCACAGGACAGCACACAAGGTACCACGGTGCTGGAGGTTACATGCAAGGAGGCTTTTCCCCTATCATTTATACAACATGGTTTGGCTCAGTAAGGAGTTAACTTGGTAAAGAAGAGTCTAGATAGGTTCTGCCAGCTCTGAACAGAGTGATCAGCCTCACACAGGATGTGGCAAGAGGCTAAAGGCATCCCGTTATAAGCTTCACTTTTATTTCAAGGAGATTCACTTCTCTGTTCTGTTTCCCATTTTGGGAAGTGAAACTTAAGACCACGGTACCATCTAAAAATAAAAAGTCATAGCTCATTTGTTTTTCTACTTTTTTCTTTTATTTTTCCTAAGTTGGTTTGCTTTTTCTTTAGTGGAATGTATTGCAATGGCTGGTAACGCATTAGGCCTTCACTGTCTGTTGCTCTACAACAGTAAGTTATCTCACTTGCTGTCATTTGAAGCTGTTGACTCTGAGAGGAGTGTTTACATCTCACAGTGTGGTGCAATCTGGAGCAGAAGGAACAACGCAGGTTCCTCCTAAGCACAGCCAGAGCTGGCCTGCCTGCTGCTCACCAGGTTCTTTGTAAACATTTGCTCATTCTTGCACACACGCTGCCTTCCCTGCCCCCTGGCAGGTGAGGAAATGTTATTGTCACCATTTCACAGATGGAAGAAGTGAATGCAGATAGGGCTGGTAAGTCACCTGCAGCAGCTGCTAAGGCAGAGCTGGACCTGAAGTGTTAAACTCGGAGCACCTAATTTAACCAGCAGGTCACGTTCCCACCCAGAGCTGACAGTATAGGTAGTGCCAGCTCCATCTCCATGCCACCCACTCGTTCTATGAGGCAGCAACACTCATCTCCACGTTTGCAGAATGAGATCAGATTGTTGTGGCTTACCCCATGCACTGGTGTCATCAGAGAGCGATATATTAGTGTGATATCATGATGCTATTATGCGTGGAACTCATGCAAGGCCATGCATGGAGCATGGGGAGGCAGCTGGAAATCAGTGACCGTGTGCTCCTCAACCACTTTGCACATACCCAGCCTTTACCAGGGTGGTGTCTGATCCTACCACACTGCAGGGATCTGCAAATGATTTTCATGCTGGGCAAGGTCTCCCCTCCTTCTCTCTTGGGATCTAGGTTCATTTCTGCCCCATACAGCCCTTGCGTAAGCAACTAAGGTAGAGAAGATGGCTCTGTGAGGCGGCGGGAGGAAAAAGCATCTCCAGTGAAAATGGTTCTCAAATCACAGGATCGCAGAATCTTAGGGGTTGGAAGGGACCTCAGAGATCATGTAGTCAAACTCCCCTTCCAGAGCAGGATAACCTAGGGTCGGTCACACAGGGCTGCATCCAGGCAGGTTTTGAATGTCTTCAGAGCAGGAGACTCCACAACCTGGGCAGCCTGTTCCAGGGCTCTGTCACCCTCACAGTGAGAAGGTTTTTCCTCATGTTTACATGGAAATTTCTCCGCTTCAGTCTGTGACTACTGCCCCTTGTCCTATCATTGGACACCCCTGAGCAGAGCCTGCCTCCATTCTCCTGACACTCACCCTTTCCATATTTATAAACATTAACAAGGTCACCCCTCAGTCTCCTCTTCTCCAAACTGAAGCGACCCAGCTCCTTCAGCCTTTCCCCATTAAGGGGGGATGCTTCACTTCCTTCATCATCGTTGTGGCTCTGCACTGGGCTCTTTCAAGCATTTTCCTGTCCTTCTGGAGCTGAGGGGCCCAGAATTGGACACATGGGCAGCAGATAAAATCATGGCCCTAATTCCCCAGTGAGGGTGGTTGGTTTTGAGTGCTGAGCCCTCACTGGAAGTCAAGTCTCCTAAAAGCAGCTCTGTGCAAGCACCCAGGAAACTGAACCTCCAGGGCCACACATTGCCACTGTTTGCTTCTGCTGTGCTCTTTCAAATCTTCACCAGCACTGTTACCCTCTCCCACACAGAATCAGGAACAACAATTAAAAAAAATTCTCACTCCTTATCATCTTCATTTGCTTTTCACACTGTTTACACAAGGGCATGATTTCACTCATGTCCAGCTCATCACAGACAACTCAGATGAGTCAGTTCTACTTTCTGGGCTGGCTGCTGTTCAGGCCCTGCAGGATGCTGCTGGCAGGAACACCAGCTCCCCTTGTGTGAACCTGAACTTTCATTTTTAAATAAAACCCTTGCTATTTTCTTCCTTTGAACATAAACGTCGTAAGAGGTCATTCTGAGGAAGCCAATGCAGTGTTTTGCCTTTCCACAGGCCAGACTTGTTTCCATTGCCATGATGCAGTTTGCAGGATGATCATTCTCCGTGTCTGTGGGCTTTGGCCCCATCTCTTAGGGGCTGCACCTGTGAGGAACAGTAGCACAACACCCAGCCCTTTCAAGCTGTGAGAGATTAGGGGCTCAGAAGTACTGGGGAGTAGGAAGGAAATGCATTTGAGTGTCTGGGCTCTTCAGAGGCCTCCCTAAATCTCTTTCTGCTCTGGTGTGTGGTTTTGGGGTGTGCTAGTAATTTACAGTTGTAGGGGAATGGAGAAGCAGATGAGTCTTGAGCATCTAGAAGGAAGATGGCTCACTCTTCTTCCTCTGGCCCTTCTTCAGGGACCAAGTTCTACCACAGCCATGCCAGAGAGCTGGGCTGCAGAATGCCATGACACCACCTTTCCAGGCAGTTATCTCTGGAATTGAGGTTTCCTTGCCTTAACCTTGAGGGTTAAGCAGCAGTTTTCAGGAAGGGAGGGAGACAATGCTGGAACTGGTGGCAGGAGAGTGTGGGCTGATATGTGGAAGAACTTTGAGTCAGATGCTTTCATCCACAGAAACAGAAGACCCTCTGTTGTTAAACTGGTGGAGAGTTAATCTCATAGTTAAAATATTACTGGGTTCTACCTGCCCTTATCCTTATACAGTGCAAGGGGCAAGTGGCTCAGTTGGTCAACTGGCTAGTACCTGATGGTGACTAAAGGGACCTGGTCAAGGCGAAGTTTGACCTGTGCTTCCTCAGTTAGATCTTTTTCCCCAGTTGATGTCATTTTTCTGTGATCCTTCTTCATGCTTCACTGTCTTGTACTAAACAGAACAAAGTAAAAACCCCACAGAGGAGGGAGCCCAGGCCAGAGCTGGGTATGTTCAGTGCAGGATTCATCCGCTGTCCCACAGCAATGTGAGTGGCACAGGGTGCTCCTGAGGGCAGTCCTGGCAGCATGAGCTGGCAAATTAGAGTCCTTAGGACTGTGGAAAACAGGACCTCCAGTGGGAAGGATGGACAGCTGTACCCGCTGTAAGAGACAAAGAACATGACTAGCTCCAAAGAGTCACACACTCAGGGCAAACACCCAGGCCATACCCCGCCTTCTTCTCATAAGAGGCATCTAGCCAACACCTCATGGCACAATAATCAGAGCCCTGGGCAGTGCAGGGCTCATCTGCTGCGGCATCGCCCCCATGGCGCTGCCTGCCCTGGACACAGAGCTCTGATCCTACACCTGAATCACCAAGAACACAAGTTACTGGCTTTCTAAACGGGAACAGGGAGCAATCCTTACTCTCTTTGCAGGTTCCAGCTCAGCAACGTGTGCTACACCCATTCATCTAGATGCAGAATTAGGTCTGACAGTAATGTTAAGTCTTTAAATGCCATCACACAGCCAGTTTATTTCCTCACTGACCCAGAGTGCTTCCCAGGCGCTGAAAATCTCAGCTGCCAACGTCTCCACCTGAGCTTTGGGATGCATTGCATCATCTTCAGACCTGAGGCCCAGCAAGAAGTGACTTCTTGCTCACAGGGAGCACCACCATTGTCTTCCCTCCTCGGTGCAATGAGCTTTGCCTTGATTGCCAGTGGAGCCACACCAGTGCAGACTCAGCATGAGCTCATGCTGCAGCACATTGACTGTGCTGAAGGGACAAGGTCATCTCACCTCAGTGGCTGTGTATGAACACACAGGTACCTATGGCGCTTCCACTTGCTCTGGGTCTGCTCAGGCAGGAGAACAACCCTGCACCAGCTCCTGCAGTGGAATTGTTTTTGTGTTTCTCTCTCGGGTTCTGGAGTTACTTCTGTTTTGCAAAAATAGCAGCACTCGGGGCAGCCTTCCTGATAGGTGGAATAGTTTCCTCTTGAGAAGGAACTGGTGGAAATCCCCTCTCTTGAGACATTTTTAACTTTGCCAAAAACATACAATGGGAGTGACTGCTTTAACTGGTGAACTGACTGGGATGAGCTCATGGGTTTTTCCATCTCGAGTGTCTAGTTCCAGGGATTTCCATGAATTGCTGTCAGGACAGAAGAAGGCAATAGATTGCAACTGTGGGATTTGCTGTTTCAGCTCCAGTGACACGTCATTCCCTCAGGACACCCAGTGACCTGGTTAATCTAGTTCTTTGCTTCTAACTTCTCCTCGTAAATGATTTATCCATTGGCGTGGATCCCTGTTTGCTTAAGGAGGCGTGTGACGACCTCTAGCAGAGTGGCTGCACAAAACTACAGCCCATGTTTGGCGCCTGGCTGCTGGTCCCAGCTCATGACCCTTGACACAGGGAGCAGAAGGACAGGGCTCCAGCAGAGCCTGGTGGCAGGAGCTGAGGGAGGGAACTGTGGGTCATGTTTACAGGGCTCTGCGGAGAGCCCCAGTGACTGAGCTGTCAGTGTGTCGGCAAGGCCACTCGCAGCCCTGTCTTAGCCTGTCCTGACCCCGCAACACAGAGGTGGCCAGCAACCCTGTTCACTGTGTCTAGGCTGTGGGGTACGTGCCGTGGGAAGCACTGGCTGTGCCAGAGCTGTCCTTTGGGTCAGTGTGCTCCAGAGGAGAAATAACCTAAACACTCGCTACCTTATCCGTCTTCACCAAGTAGCATCAGTGGCAATGACACTGGTGTCTGAACCAGATACAGCTCCGGAGAGCTTTGGAATGTGCACACACAAATCATAGAATCATTTCAGTTGGAAAAGACCTTTAAGATTGAGTCCAACCATTAACCCAACCGTCCCAAGCCCACCGCTACATCATGTCACTAAGTTCTAGATCTCCATGACTTTTAAACACATCCAGGGATGGCAACTCAACAACCTCCCTGGGAAGCCTGTTCCAAGGCCCGATGACCCTTCAGAAACAATAAGACTACTACTACTACTTTGCTTTTTAACAGTATTCCCTTCCCGTGGTATTCCACATGCTGTTTAGGATCATAATGGCCAAGAAGTCTGAATGCATTTACTTACCCAGATGTGCCAGTCTGCTTGTTTTTTAAAAGTATATGTCTCAAAAAAGCAAAAGCATGTGGCACTCAGCCCCTTTCCCATTTCAAGTGTGAGAACACAGGCCAGAATAAGTACAATTTAAAGAAGTCAACATGTCAGCACATACGAGGCACTGCAGCCGAAGAAAACATCTAAACTCAAGCACTCAAGCCAGAGAGGTGAGGGATGATCCTGCAAGCTCTAAGCCTTGGCTTCGTGCAGCTAACAGAGCCTCACAAACAAACAACAGAAGAGATCAGACATCAAAAATCAGGCACCCCTCTAAAAGACTGTCTATGGGCAACTCCCTGCCTTCCCTCCGAGCAGTTATTTTGCAGCTTTCCACTCTGATGGTTCCAAACCCACTTATCTTGAGTGGTGCTTGATCTGGCAAATACGATGCCTCAAAACAGGGGTGGTCCTGTTCCCGTTGTTGCTGCGTGCATCCCACAGAGATTAGAACGGAACAGCTCAGATGAACTCTTTGGGCAGGTATTAGGAAGCTGACAATAGAGCTGGGTAAAGATTGGAAATATAGAATTGTTTAATAAAATGTGAATTTTGCAGGATACAGGGCCACACTGCATTTCCAGATGGCCGGAGGCTGTTCTGTTAGGAGTGGCACCCAGCAGAAAGGGCAGCTAAGGAATCCCACTCCAGCTCAGCTGTATGACTCCACTCAAGGGCCACATGCCACCAGCAAGGAGGCTCAGGCTGCAGCAAGGAACCTGCTGCCACATGCAGGTACAAGCATGAGGTGTTTTCCACATCAGGTGGATCTGGAGAAGCTTTGAGCATTCTGGGAGGTGAGAAATGGTTTTGTTCATAGCCCAAGATGACAGAAGGTGCTGATCCTGTTCCCTTTTCGAGGGGCACACCATGAGCTGCCTTTCCTTGGGTGCCTCAACAGGAACCGCTGTGTTCACACACCAACAGAATCCCGCTCTACACTTGGTACAGCACACCAGCATCACAGAACAGGCAGCTGATGAGATCCTATCTCAGCAGGAGCAGACATAAGGAGCAGCTCAAAGCCCAACACCAAGTCTCCAAGAATGTATTCAGTCTAGACTGAGCCTACACACCCTGTGATAACCCAGTCATAGCTGCAGAGCAGAGAGGCAGGACAAGGAAAGGAAAGCAGGCTACCAAGTTACCCACACAACACATTTTCAACCTTTTCAGGTGGGTGTATTTTAGGGATCACCCTCAATGTGAATTCCCAAGTACCAGCAGATTTGGAACCCTCGGGAACCCAGGCTTCAGGCTGTTTCAATCCCAAACTCCCTCAGTGTTTGCAACACCTCTTCTGCACACATTCTTTTTCTCCAAACAGCAGAGGAGAGCCTGGCCCCTGTACAAATTAGGCCCTGAGCAGCAGCACAAACACTCCACCTCACAGCTGCTTGCTTTGCAAGCTTAAACACACTGACTGGGGACAGCACAGATGCAGACTGATGCAAATGCAGATTCTCCAAAAGCATTCCCCTGTTCCTAGGGCACCAAAAGAGAAACCAGGTTTTCTCATTGACTGCTGCTGTGGCAGGTGCACAGATTTAGTAACGGCATGTTAAGAAGGGTCCCCAGAAAACTCTCTTGACAGAGCCAAGACTTCTGCTCCTTCTCCCAGGCTGGGGATCGATTGTTTCCAGGTGGGTAGTTTTGCTCTGGTCCATTCTCTGTCTATCCCAAAGGGGTCTTAATTTGCATTTTTTACCACAATGAAACGGGTCTTTTAATTGAGCTGTTCACACCAAACAGTTTCATTGGGCTGTTCTGGATTTATTGTGCTAAAATCACCCAGCTGGCAAAGCAGAACTGTGTGAGACAGAGAGTAGTCTCAACCTCTCAGCTGGGCCTTACCCCTGGATGTCTGACTAGGATGCTCCAGTGAAGGCTGTGGCTACCTGCCATATAGCCAAGGCATCCTCCTTTACTACTTCTGTTCTGAGGACGGTCTCGGAGTTAAAAGGAACCCAGTGTCTTATCCAGGTCCACATTAAACCTACTGGCAAGATCTAACACAACTACATGCAGAAGGGCACAGTTATGAATGAGTAGAAGGTTAAGGGAATAACAACCTACTTTTCCTGGACCTGGTCCAGTATTCACTAAAGGGATTTCCATGAGCGTTAGTAGGATTGAAGTCAAACCATAAATTTCCTGCAAATTTTCTGCTTTATTAAAGCAGAATCAAAACCAAACTAAAAAGCCTACCATTTTACAGGTTATTTCCACTTTTTCATATATATTTATTCTCTCTTGTGCTACTTCCTGGCACTGGGAAGAGTGTATCCCACCTCTGACAAAACCATAGTCTGACAACTGCCTGTGATTGGAGAAAAACCTTCCCAAGTCCCACAGCTTTGCTGGCTGTGGAGAGCAACTTACTCAGTCCTGCTTCACCTCAAGGTTTGTACCAGGCACCAGCACAACAAGAGGCTCTTCTTCCTGTCTTACCTCCCCAGACATTAATTTTTTAAAAGTGTCCCATTTCTGTACCCTGTGGCTGTCATCTGCCTCATTCGTGGACTTTGGTCACGCAAACGTTTGTGACACAACTGCCCGCAAGTCACTGCGGAGGAGCGTTACAGGTATCAGGACACCTGAAGATGCTGGCCAAGTGCCTAAATGTCACCTTCTCTGGCCATTGCTTCTGCCACCTTTCGATTGCAGTGCAGGTTGGACACCTAAACCCCAGTTCCCATCCATGTGACAGCCCTAGTATCCTCTTAGACTGTGGCACTTAGCTCTCAGGGTGTTGTGAGTATGGAAGATGTAATAACTAGGAGTTCTCAGAAACGGGCTCAACTAGGTATCTTGAGTCAGTTAGAAAGACAATTAATGCTTCCTACTAATAGCCAGCTTTGGTAGGTTCCCCTCATTTCCACTGCCAGCATCTCCATTCACACAAGGAAATACTTATTATCCTTCTCCTTTACCTCATTTAAAACAGAGACAGCATGAAGATACATCTATCAACATTAGAGACATTACCTGTCCCTGCTTTGTCCCCACCCTGAAAAGACAAAAGTAGCACTCCAACCCTGAAGTGTAAAGTGAATAGCACAGAGTGGCTGTGGATAGGAGCCAGTAAAGGCCTTTAATCAAAACAGCGAAGCAATCCACTGTATGAATGGCTTTGGAAACTGGAGTTTGTGTTCTGTGAAAGTTCACAGCCCTGGATCCCTAAAGCTCAAGTATGGCAACAAAGCCTCTGACCCTTCTGAAGTCAGTGTTCAGAAGGAAGCTCTGCCTCTCGCCTCAGGAAAGCAGTAGGTGCATCAGGTAGAGCAAACCCCTAAGGGAGCTCCACACAGTGACCACAAAGATCTTCTAGTTCCAACCCCCTGCCATGGGCAGGGACACCTCTCACCAGACCAGATTGCCCACAGCCCCATCCAACCTGGCCTTGAACACTTCCTGTGATGGGGCAGCCACAGCCCCCTTGGGCAACCCATTCCCATGGTGAAGAACTTTTAATATTCAATCTAAATCTGCCCTATTTCAGCTTCAGGCCGTTGACCCCTGTCCTGTCACTACAGGCCCTTGTGAAAAGTCACCCTCCAGCTTTCCTGTAGTCCCCTTCATGTACTGGAAGGCTGCTATTAGGTGACCCCAGGGCTTTCTCCTCTCCAAGTGGAACAAACCCAGCTTTCCTTGCCTGTCTTCACGGCAGAGGCGTGCCAGCCCTCTGAGCATCTTTGTGGCCTCTTCCTAGGGAAGAATTTCGAGTCCATTACAGACAAGCATGGAGTCCTGAGTGGGGACAGATCCATAGCCTTGAGTTTGAACAAGAAGACAGTAAAGCAGAGCCTTGCAGAGATATCTGAGGGCCTCTGTGAAGTTCTAGATTTCTGAGAGCGGTATTAAATGTGTGGGTTGAACAAGTTACAGCGCAGAGACCTGAGTGTGGGACAGAGCTTTGAGCCACAGAGCAAGACAACTTCATTCTTCTCCTGCCAGTGCTGCCAGGCTTGGGAAGAGTTGGCTCTGGTAACAGCCAGAACCACTTCTACTTTGGTTCCAGATGCGCTTTCTTCCCTTCCCTACAGTAATCTCATTCCTCTCTGACCACAAGCAGAGGGACTAGGTCTCCTGAAACCAGCAACAAAACTCTGGCTAACCAGGTCTGGACACCATCTTTTCCAGACTGTCCGTGAACTGAACACTGCAAGTCCAAACTCCTGGCAACTGGAACCAGTCTGGCACTTGCCTTGATGATCAGAGCCTGTACAGAGTAGTCATGTCCCAGCTCACGCACTCCTTTGCCACGGCTGCTCCTCTACCTTGCCACCTCATCTGATCTCATCTGCTTTAGTAACTGCTTACATTTCCCTACAGCAGGCATAGAAATAATTTAATACTAACAACTGTTAAGAGGAACCAGGCAGGGGACACTCACGGCAGCCTCTTGCTGTCCGCAATGCCCCATGCTAATCTGAGTGTCTTAAACCCTTCCACCTCCCATGCAGCTCAAGTGGGTTGAAGTGGAACAGCAAAGTGAGGGTTGCACAGCAACACTTGGGCCCCGAAGCTGGAGAACCCCAATGAAATGGCCTTGCAAAGCACCTCAGCTTTGCTCAGTGTGCCGCCTGCCCCCCAACCCACACCCCTGCCTGGGTGTCACTGATGTGACTAAGAGTCACGCTCTGCAGCCCCAGCATCAGTTTTTACCTCTCGCAGCTCTGAAATTCACAGACCCTGAGGCAGGGAAGTATCAGGTGCTTTCTGTTCTCCTTAACTAGGATTCTCTGACCATGGGTGGTTCTAACTCAAAGGGGCTGGAGGGCCCTTTCCGTCAATACTGTCACGAGAGTGGTTAAACACGGAGCTGAACTTCGTCAGCACTGCTTACATCAAAGAAGGGGGAAGTGGCCGTGGACTCCAGCAAGCACTAGCAAAGTTCTGCAAGACGTGGCTAAAAATAGGACTGTCCCCTACAACACTTCCGTCCTGCCTTCGCCACACTCCCTGCTTTCACAGCCCATCGGCCTCACCATTCGCTTGTCATAGGGTTGTGCCATGTCAGAGAGCAGCCCTTCCTGCCTTCAGACAGCCTCAGGAGCTCTGAAGAGCAGGCAGCTCCCTCCCACCCCTGCGTAAGCGACCACTTCCCTGCTCTCCTTACATACTTCATTGGCACATGAGAAGCAGGGCAAGCCCCCAGTGACAGTCTTGCTCAGTGACAGTAAAGGTCCCAGAAATACTGAAGACTGGGAAGCCTCTCCAGAGTGGAGTGTTTTCTCAGTAAATGAAGTGGTGGAAAGCATTTGTTTGGAATGCCCTTGGATAACATTCCCTAACACTACCTTTTGTTTTTTATGCTTATTCTTGGACAACCTGCAGCTGAAAATTGCCTGAACTTTCCCCTTGGAGTGAAAAGAAGTGAAGCCAGGAAGCAGAGGAGGGGATGTGAAGGGAAACTTCTGTGGCTCAGATGCCCTTGTGCCCAGAATTAGGGAGATGCCTGTTGCAGGCCAATGGTGCTGTGTGGGGATTGGATGGTGGAGCATGGAAAATGGAGGTGTGTCAGCAACGTACTGTAGGAAGAGCAAGAGCATTGTTCATGAGAAAAGAGCTCAGAATAAACAGCTGTCATTGCTAAAACTGATGAGAAAGCAACATCTGCTAGCCCAGGTGAAACGCAGACTGTCGAAATAGGCCTTTGCTGTTTCATAGGATCATAGAACAAGAGAGGTTTGAAGTGGCCTCTGGAGATCACCTACTCCAACCCCCTGCTAAAGCAGGGCCACCTAAAGATCCCACAGGAACACATTCAGGTGGGTTTTGAATGCCTCCAGAGAAGGAGGCTCTGCACCCTCTCCGGACAGCCTGTGCCAGTGCTGTCACTCTCTCAATGAAAAAAAAATTTCCTGTGTTTAAATTGAACCTTCAATGTCCCAGTCTACACCCATCGCCCCTTGTCCTATCACTAGATATCACCAAGAAGGACCCAGTCCCATCCTTCCAACACTTGTCCTTTAGATATTTACAAGCATTTATGAGATTTCCCTTCAGCCTCCTCTATTCTAGGTTTCCCTGGTCCTGAGCAAGTAATACCCATCAGAAGTTGGGCTGACAGGTTGCTCAGTAGCATTTCTACCTTCCCTGCTTTTCAGCCTAGCAGGTCCAAGGAAGGGTAAGGCAGCACATTCTGGACTCCCAGTAAAGAGAAATAGGACCAGGGAAATCCAAGGACAGGGCTTTTCCAGCTTCTTCAGACCACAAGACAATTAAACAATTCACTACCTTGTTGCCATGCTGCAGAAACAGGGGGTTCAGGCACTGCAAGAGCTGATTCATTCCTTCAGGACTCTGGCAGCTCTGGCTACAAGCTCCCGAGCAGTGGGGTCTAGCTTTAAACACTTCACGGACCCTGATTCTGCACCTGGGTACCAGGGGTGGCTCAGGAAAGCCAGCTGATGCCCCTTGCTGTAAAAGGGGTGCTGCTAATGAGAAAGAACTGAGCTCCTTCCCTGATGGTGGTGGTGTTATCTTGGGGGAGTCTTTACGGAGCCCTCCAGAAGGCTGGAACATGCAGAGTCTGCCTTGGTAGGGACCAAGGGTCTCTGAAGTAGTGCACACAGGGAAAGCACAAATGAGGAAAGAGTCCCCAGCCAGCCTGCAGGTCCCTGAGGGAATAACTGCCCTGTTACAAGAGGGCTGCTTCAGAGCACTGGGAGGTAAAACACAGCAGAGCATTCCATGCAAAGGCACTCCCAGACAGCAAGACATTTTCTCCACACCAAGGCAAAAGCTGTTTCTTAAAGTTTCCTTGTCACCAGACTCTTCTACAGGAGTGACAGTACTCACCACATACTTCACACTGCCTTGGTACCTCACACTGCCTTGGATGCAGGGCTGTGGCAGGAGAAAGGTGCAGCCTCAGCTCTGGGCAGCTCCTCGGGGTTATCCGTGTGTGTGGAGGGGGGCTCCTGGGGTGGTGCTGGCTGGCTCCTCAGCAGACAGTTTTAAATGTAAGAATTTGTAAGCTCTGCTAGTTCTAAACCTTGCTAACCCAGATCCTCCAAGAGGCCGGCTAGGTTTCCTGGTGGTTGCTTTCTGGGTTCTATCATTGCAATTTCATATTTGGATCTTAATTCAGCCTCTGGGTCTCTGTCCCTTGCCCTGCCAGAGGTACATGAAGCTGGGCAGCCTGGGCCCTTGGAGAAGCCCTTGGGTCTCTGTGTCCTCCAGAAGCTGATACGGGCACCTAGGAGCTACCCTGAGGACACAGCCCTTCAGGTCACTCGTCGTGAGTGAGGGGCCTCCAAGGGCTTGAGGCAGAGCCGGGGAGTCAGAGGGGAGGGCCAGGGCCTGTCTGCACACGCAGCCGTGGCCTTCAGCAGGTCCTTTGGGCTCCTCGGTCCGGGTTGGAGGCCTCCCCACCGCTTCCCTCTGCTGCCCCGGCAGGTGAGCGGGTGGGAAACCACGGCGGGGGCGGAGGGCAGAGTTTCCAGCTCTCTAGTCAGGGCTGTTGTAATGTTTGGATGGGGTTTTTTTCCTTTCCACAACGGCCGCGCCGTGGGTCACCGGCTCTGTTTTCAGCGGTGTTTCGCAAGTTCCTTCTAGAAGGCGGCGGTTTCCTTGAGGCGGTGCCACAGCGCCATCTGCTGGGCCCGGCCCGCGCTGCAGCCTGCGCCGGGGCCCAGGGCCGGGCCCTGCACAGGGCCCGCACAGCTCCCGCACGCTAAAGGCAGATAAAAACCACCCTCAGCTATTGCTGTCCTTCGCAGAGCAGAGACAAGTGAAGGGTAGGATGGTGAAAAAGTTAGGGAAAATGTTCTTTAGCCTGAGGGTGGGTGGGGGATCCCTGGAACAGGCTGCCCAGAGCCGTGGCGGAGGCCCCATCCCTGGGGCCATTCAAGGTCAGGCTGGATGGGATGGGTCAGGCTGGTCTGGTGGAAGATGACCCTACTTGTAGGCCTTTGGAAAGGCCCTTCCAACCCAGTACATTCTATGATGTGCTGAATTTGAGGACCAATTCTTTTAGATGCAAATGTGGAATGCAGCGATTTCACCATTTCCCTTCTTTGCCTGTGTATCTTTCCCCGTGCCTCTTTCTGTCCTTGCAGTTCCGTGCACTGCTGCTCTCCTCCGGTGAAAGGGGGTCTGGAGGACAAGCCCTATGACAAGCAGCTGAGGGAACTGGGATTGTTTAGTCTAGAGAAGAGAAGGCTTAGAGGAGACCTTACAGTTCACACCACCTACCTGAAAGGAGGTTGCAGTGAAGTAGGTGTTGGTCTCTTCCCAAGTAACCAGTGACAGGATAAGAGGAAACAGGCTTAAGTTTGGCCAGGAGAGCCCAGGGTTGTGGTTGAGTCACCGTCCCTCAAGGTGTTCAAGAAACGTGTAGACGTGACACTTTGAGACATCGTTTAGTGCGCATGGTGGTGTTGGCTGATGGTTGGACCTGGTGATCTTAGAAGTATTTTCCAACCCTAACGATTCAATGAAAATCTGGCACAAACTTGAAGAGTTTGGGGTACCTCTGCTTTCGGGGCCTTACAGTGGGAGCATCTTCAGAGTTTAAAAACTTCATCTGTACCAGTGGGTACTCTCTTCCTTTAAAGAGTGTTCTGATACATCTTACCTCTATGAACCACAAAGCAACATTAAGAAGACATCAATTGCCTTAAGATGTCAGAGAGCTAGCTGTTGCGTAAAACAGATCCAGCACGTATGTAGGACCCTGCTGACCCTGACCTCAGTATTTTCAGCGAAGCGTCACTCTTACATACAGAGCAAGTAAGCACATTGAGCTGGATCTGTCCTGATCAGCCGGCCTCTGCTGAATGCCCACACAATGCAGGGGCTTTCTAGAGTGGAGCAGGAGAGAACAGAGAAAGAAGGGAAGAAGGAGAAGACATTCAGCATTAATTAGGGGGGAAAGCCATTATACAACACAAAAGTATCACTCATTACCAGAGAAGCTCTATTCTTTTAGGACTTTTGTTAATTTTGAAGAGCAGGTTTTACTACACACCCTTCTCCTCTCCCTCATTGCTCCCTCTTGGTCCTAGGCCCAGCAAATCAATAGCAGTGTCCTTTGAACATCGCAGACTACCCAGACACAGAAGGCTGGCTATTTCACTACAGCAGATACTGGCCTTGTTTCTAAGCCAGGCCCCAGCCTGTTAACCAGTCCACTTTTCTCTTGATACCGACTCCATCAAAGGCCTGAATGACTCCCTGGACTGAGGTCAGTGTTTCTGCTGTATCCCCTTAGTAAGCTGACGCACACCCGGAGCACTCTGCCGGTGCTGCTTCCCCATCTGCAGCCCTCCCCCAGGGTAACAGGTAGGTGATCAGCCTTATTGCCTCAGGAAGTCCCCCCTGGGGTAGATGGCTAACAACTCCTGCAGGGTTGTAAAGAGAAGAGGTGGGGGTAGCTGATTGCAAGGCTGTTGAAATGGAAAACATGCCCTTGGGTATTGTGATACTCACAGTGAATGTAGTCTTCCAGTAAACAGTGGATAAGGAGGGGTAAAACAGGCCTTTTTTTTTCCACAGAAAGGGTGGTCAGGCACTGGAATAGGCTTCCCAGGGAGGTGGTTGAATTGCCATCCCTGGATGTGTTTAAAGATCCTTTGGTAGAGGTGTTGAGGGATAAGGCTTAGGGATGAGCTTGTAAGGTGATGGTTGGACTCAATGATCCCAGGGGTCTTTTCCAAGCGGAGTGATTCTTCCTCTTGAATTTGCCCAGCAGCTCCCTGTACAACCATGCAGGTCTTCTGGCTCCCTTCCTTGAGTTTCTACCTGTTGGGATGCTCTAATCTTGGACTTGAAAGAAGTGGTCTTTGAATGTTAACCAACTACCCTGAGCTCCTTTACCTGCCAGTACCCTGACCCACGGGATTTCCCCTAGCAATCACTTGAAAAGGCTAAAGCTGGCCCTCCTGAAGTCCAGGGCTGTGATTCTGCTAGCTATTCTGTTCCTGCCACATGAGATCCTGAACTCCACCATCTCATGGTCACTGCAGCCGAGGCTGCCCTCAACCTTCTCTCCTTCAACCAGACCCACCTTGCTGGCGAATACAAGATCCAGCAGCGCTCCTCTCCTGGTGGGCTCCTCCACCCTCCACCGTTTGCATCAGGAAGTTGTCACCAATGCACTGGAGGAATCCTGCCTGGGACATTCTCCCTCCCTAGAAGCAGGCTGTGGCCCCACAGGCAGCAGCAGCAAGCACAGGCACTGGATGGATGAGGGTCCCTATGGTGGCTCTAGGCACCCCATTACCAGCTCCCCTCTTCTGTAAAGCAGAGATGTGATGGGGCAAAGTATAATAAAGCTCATCTTCACAAACTACAAGGATACTCTTGGATGAAAAGCACCATGAGCTTACAAAAATGTGGTTTGGTTAGTAATAAAAATAAAGTGTAATTAATGTCAGAAAATCGACTCATGTGTAGGGGTGAGAAATAGCCAGTTGCCAAAATGCAGCTAATTGCAGTGCCCAGTGCTGTACGGCTTCCATCAGGAGGAAAATGTCCTGTGGTAAGAGCAGCACAGAAACCCTGGACAAGAGGAGAGCAATGGTGTTCTCTTTGGACACTGCTTGGGAGGATGCAGTTAGGGAAAAAAAGAGTACTTGGCTCTTGTGAGGGAGGCAAATGAGAAGGACCACAGTGGGGTTACATCCCCGGTTCTAATTCCACTTCATCCCTCCCAGAGAGAGAGGACTAGAAAAAGCAGAACTACAGGAGACCCACTGCACCCACTCCTTGTGATGCAACTGAATTGGCTTCTAGAGGATCAGATGAGCATCAGAGCTGGGCACATGCCACAGGGCAGGCACAGGGATGGTAACTTGTCTTGCCAACAGCAAGCTGCTCTATCATCCCAGCAATATCAGTCATCTGCACTTCCAAGAGGTAAAGCAGAACCTTTAATCTAATGTAAATGTAATGTTTGTGTTGTCTAATATCACCTCCTTCTGCTGAGGAGAAATCTGTGAAAACTGCTCTCCAAGGATCAGGTTAGCAGCATAAGGGTAAAACTAATCACAGCTCTGCTTGTGGATACGTCAGGGCTTTGGAGCTTTGGGCCTTTTCAGCACTGCAGGGCTGGAGGCAGCTCTCTGCCACACGGAAGGGATGATGCCAAACGTCTCACAGAACAGTGTCAGGTGTCAGAACACGCTGCCTGTAAGAGATTTGCCTTCAATCCATTAAAGAAGGCTATTACGATTATTTTTAAGAGGAACTTACATTCCTTAGTTGGAACCAAGGCAACTGATACGAATAAATACTTTGTACCAATGCAGTCTAAAAACATCCTTTTTTAAAAAAAAAATCTGCTTTCTGAAATACCTGAATAGTTCAGGCCCAGTTTCAGACCCTAATGTGTTCCTTACAGTCTGCAGAGTCAGATGCCTACCTACATCAACACTGTTTACTCTCAACAACATAGACAGGACTTGAGTTTTCTTGATACCTTTTGCTTTTCAGCAGAACACCGAATTTTTAAGGAAAACAAGCAAACATACAAGTTTCCCAGTTTCTTTATTTCAAGATCACATGCTGGAGAAAACCTCTCAGTTTCAACTGTATAAAAGCTGTGTTTCCTCCTGTGGTCTGTCAATACCAACCTTTGACTGAGACACTGCCACTCATCATCAAAACTCAAACTACTTCTTATCCTTTTTCTCCTTTCATGGCTTCTCTCTACCTCAGTCCCTTTTTTCCCCCTCTCAAGAGTTTTCTGCACTTGCCAATGACCAAGCAAGTATTTTATTCAAGCAGCAGAACTATCCTTTTAACCCCTCTGCCCCAACTCAGGTGCCTTAAAACTACAAATTCCAGATTGGGTTTGCTCCAAGTTGAGGCCAGACATAACCAGCCTAGAGTGGCACAGAACAGTTATGAGTTAGAGCTTGTTTTGCATGGCAGACATGGTTAAACTTTTAAACCCCCAATGAAAACGCCAGTATTCATCTTCACCTCCAACACACAGAGCTGTGCAGCTCTGAAACCTGCTGAAAATGGTTAGGACTTCCCGGGAAGGATGGTTCTGAAGCTTGCATTTTGGCTGTTTGTTTTTTCCTAAAGGCAAAAAGTACCCAGTCAGCCATTCAGTCAATTATCCTGAAGAAAAAACAAACAAATGTGGTGACACAGCAGGAAATGGGGACCAGGAGGAGAAATCAGACCACCCTTTCACCTTCTCCCCATGTTCATTTTAGGGGTTTAAGCTTTTTTGGCAGTGGAAAAAGCCATGGAAAATGGTCACATGCACAGTAAATAACAATTTGGGCTGCAAAATTCATTCTTTCTCCAGACATTAATAAAGCAGTGTTAGAGCAAAAGAAAAAATGCAGGAGCTGAGTAAGCAGGAACTCACAGAATCACTGAGGCTGGAAAAGACCTCTAAGATCATTCAGCCCAGCCCAGGATCTAACATCACCACATCAGCTAGACCAGGGCTCAAAATGCCATGTCCAGTCTGTCCTTGAACACCTCCAGGGACAGTGACTCCACCATTGCCCTGGGCAGTCCATGCCAGTGTCTGATCAGCTTTTCCATGAGGAAGGGCTTCCTAACATCCAGCCTAACCCTGCCCTGCCTGGGAGAAGAGCTTGACCCCCACCTGACTACAACCTCTCTTCAGGTAGTTGTAGAGAGGGAGAAGGTCCTCCTGAGCCTCATCTAGACTGAACACTCCCAGCTCCTTCAGCCTCTCCTCTTCACTTTCCCTTCAGCCCCTTCACCAGCCTTATTGCTCCTCTTGACCCGCTCCAGCCTCTCAATCTCTTTGTTGAAGTGAGGGGCCCAGAACTGCCCCCAGTACTTGAGAGGAGGCCTCAACCTCTTCTTTAAGAAAACTGTCACTAGCTGCTAAAAATTCCAGTCCTTGCCCTTCGAATATTGAGAAGGCTGCCAAGTTCACAACCACCACAAGCAAATCTTTGCCCGGAGAAAGATCAGATTTAATACTCTTGATGTTTCCAGAGCTCACCTTTTCCTCACCTAAGCCCCTCAGTTATCATAGGGAAAGAAAGAGCCACTGCTTGTCACCTTGAAAAGCATGTGAAAAATCAGTGAGAGGTCTCTTTCCGTCCTGTCACACTGCATTGCTGACACCCTGCTGCCACATTTAGAAACCAGATGAGCTCGGGTTAACTCGGATGCAGCTAGCAAAGATGGTGAATAGTTAAATAGTCACAAGGGTTTCTACAGTAAACCCCTGCCAGTTCTATTGCACAATGTGAATGAAGTCTGAAAAGCAGTATTAATAGCACCACGCATCTAAGGGTGGGCTGGTGCCTCAGAAGGCAGCTGTATGTGCTGCTCATGGTTGAAAGCACAGTTGTGAATGTGCTTAGAACCTTCAGGCGTGCAGTGGCAAGGGGAGGCTGGATCTTTGGTCTCCTTCTGGCTGGTGCCACTGCTGACTCAACTGACATAAAACTACGGGAGGGAAATGACACTGTACAATAATGGAGAACCAATGCATTTCACTAGATCAGCATTAGCTCTACATTTAAACAATTTGCAAGACAAACGTGCTGTGGCAGAAGCATCCAAGGACTCTGGTACTGCACTTGCCAGTCTCAGATATACTTGGCTGGGCAGTGGGCAAGTTTGCGAGACTTTGGTAGCCTAACAAAGTGAGCCACACCAACATTTAGGACAGCTGAGCAATTCCCAGGTTTCCCAAGAGCCTTACTTAGTAGGATTTCTCTGCAAAGTGACTTCTTGGTTCCTTGTGTTCTTTCCTCAACTGCCAGAATATCCAGATGATGCTCTGGAACCATATTTTAAGGACAAGTAGTGCTACCTATGGGAAGTTTCCAGCACCTATGGCCATTTGGTTGTCAGTTGTGCTCAAATGGTGGTCAAGGCGGCATCACAGAAATGTGTCTGCAAGGACTGCAGAAAGACTATCTGCCACCGACTGAGAGTAAAATCCTCTCTTGTTTGTCAGCATCCCGTTACTTACATGTCACTACGTTTTGGTTTCTGGTTGTCCTGGGTTTTGGGGTCAAAGGCAGAACCCCACAAGGCAGATTCTTTTCTAATAGAATTTTCGAATGAGATAGATCAGGCAAATAGAATAAAATGCTGTAATTTTAATGGGGGAAAGGAGGAGGGATAATGAGAGGAAAGAGGGTACAAGAGGAGTAAGAAATAATGTACAAAAAAACCAATACCACCAGAGCTGGAATGTGGAGGGCTGTTGGGCCAGCAGCAGTGGCAAAGTGCCAGGACGGGGGGGCAGAGCCAGCACAGCAGGCACGAAGGGGTGCAGCCCTGGAGCAACCAAGGCCAGTGGGAATGTTGTAGTCCCAGATCAGAGCTCAGAGGAAAACCGAAGCCAACGTGGAGTCGGGGCACTAAGGCAGCCGAGGCTGCAAGGGCAAAGCACAGAGCCAAAATGGAAACGTGCAGACCGCATCAGAAACGGCACCTGGCCCCTTTCTCTCCACCCCTTCTTCTTCCCAGAACCCCATTAACGCTCCCACCTCACACAGAAGGTCTGTGTACCCTTAAAACCTTCCCCTCAGCAACCTCCCCACTCATTCAAGAGGGGAAATGTGAGAGGAAGACATCGATAAACGCCAACCTAACAAACTCCTTTCTAGTCTGCTTCGCCTTCACCTCCTTGCGATCTGTGTTTGCAGAAGAGACTGAACAACAAGCGCTACCGAACAGAACTGCCAAGTGAGCCAGAAAAAGATTTTATTAGGAATGGTACATTTAAACACATAAGACTTTGGGATTACTTTACATAGTAACTGTCAAAAAATGTTTCCCTTCTTCAAGAATACACAACTTTAAAAAAAAATCTGATTCCAAATTAGAAGAACAAACAGTATTTGCAGTGGAAACTTCTATTAATCAAAACAGCTTTGCATTCAGGAGATTTAAAACAAATTGCCCTCTTTACACTTTAACATGATTCACTCACAACCAACTACACTTTTCCTTGGATTTTCGTTGCTGTTCGTTTTTTGTTGTTGCTGCTGCTGCCATCGTTACTAAAATATCCTTCCTTTCCATCGAGACTATTGCTAGCCAGACACACATTAGCCAGTACTGTACTCTTGGGGATGAAAGCTATGTCACTTGTATAAACATGGGAAACATGGACATGCATATCGACATTTCTGTGCAGTTTCATGAAGTCACCTGTCAAATAAGGCCTCTACATACAATACACACTAGTGAGTTACTGGAAAACTATGACAGTGGATTCCAAACCTGACATCTGGATGGTACCTCTCGTTTTAACAGGAAATTCCAGCTTTCATTACTGGGTAACACTGCACTGATTCACTAGCCAAATGAGCAATATTCAACTACCCAATGAGTATTCCTGACAGTCTGTTGCAAATGAAGCGTATTATCAAGGTCATTTAAAGCTGGAACTTAAACAGCCTGTTAAGCCAAGCAATGGTGGGGGGGTGCAGGAAGTGACCTCTAAATTAAATTCATCTGGTCCATTCATTCTCACACAGAAAAGTAGCCACAGAACCTTAAGGGAATAAAATCTATACTTCCTGTTCTCGGACTTAATCCCCAGGACAAAAGCTCACATAACATTTTGGAAGTCAAAGGCCTTAGAGGTGGAGGGGAAAGTGGAGGATAAGGAGGGAGAAAGCAGCACGTTGTCTCATCCCATTACCTCAGCGTTATGTGTACAGAATATATCTATGCTAGAAATGTTTACTAATAGCAGGGGAAAACATAAAAAAGACTTCCCACTCCAGACTTCACTGAAAGGAGACAGCTGACAGCCCCTCCTCACAGAGATGGCCTATTTGATGACAGGCACTTTGGCAATGTAAGAGGAGGTTACCTTTTAATCACGTTAACACTTCCCCTCCCAGTTCTCATGTGTAATTTGCATCAAGCCTTCAAGAAACCTGAACCAAATTAAATGCATCAATACATCTCCCAGAGCAGGTTAGCTACGGCTGTGAGCAGAGCTCGATCTAGAACGAGATTTTCTTTTGGAAGAAGAGGGAGATGGAGAAGCAGCTAGCAAGCTGGAACGGTGGCTTTTCTGGGAGTAACTCTTTTTAGGTGTACGACTGCGAGAACGAGAGCGGGAGCGAGAGCGGGACCGGGAGCGAGAGCGAGACCTGGACCTGGACCTTGATCTTGACCTGGATCTGGACCGGCTGTCCGATCTGGAAGATCCCGTGGACCTGGACCTGCTGCGAGATCTTGAGTAACTCCTTGATCGAGATCTGCTTCTAGAGAAATACAATGAAAAGCTGTAGCCTCACACAGATACACAAACTCCACCTGAACATCTGAATGTGCGATGCACAGCAGCCACTTGTGCTCCTAGATTTCCATTACACTCCCTGACATCACTATCTTCTTCGGCCAAGGCTAGGACATCCTCTGCCTAGTAAATGATGCCTTCCCCCTGCTCCCAACGGGAGGAGATAAACAGATGGATAGCAATTTCTCAAGAAAAGCAGAGGAATTAACATTCACACCTGTTGCATTTATTCTCTCTATAAACGTCCATGTAAATGAGGTGTTTTTTTCAAGATGCTGAAATAGTCTCTAAAGGCACGGAACACCAGCACCCTCGAAAGCCTGAGAGTTTAACACTTTATCTAGCTCTGCCATCCCTTCCATGGAAAGATGTGCATTTATTTTTAGGAGAGCCAATGAAGGAGCTGCAGCTAACATCCTTTCTTGTTAATGATGAAATGCAGAGCTGCTTTTGGAGTAAGGCAAGCGAGCTAACTTTATTTCCTTGCAAAATTTGCTTTTGCAACTATTTGAGACACGTTTAGCAGGACGTGCTAAACGTCTAATCATTACTCTGCCAGAAGTGCCCCATTTACCCTGTTTCCAGCAGGTTAGTTCTTCTCTAAAGCTGTTTACACCGCTAGAAAGTGGTGCTGTGCAGTGGTACTTAGCTTGGGGCCAAAGAATTAATAATAGAACTTTGGCATCGATCCTGTGTGTTTTCATGCCCTCAGCAGAACGTTATCAGGTCAGGTGCCATACCTATGCCTTCTGTGATCTTCAGTCAGTTTAATTCTGCGTCCATTCAGCTCGGTGCCATCCAGTTTTTCCAGTGCACTCTTCATATCACTATAGGATGCAAATTCCACAACCCTGTATATCATCAGGATGAGAAAAAGAAGTTTCAGAGAAACAGAGAGCAAGAACAAGTTTCAGGTCTTTTTCAGTTTGTTGATCCACAGCCTGATGTTTTATCTTGTGAAAGCTAATTTTTCACTTGGTGAACAGGAAAGCATGACACAGTCCTACCCATCAATACCTTTCACATCATCGTGACCATTACCACAACTCCCACCTGCAATGAGATGGAAAAAATGCACAAGCCTTCACTAGCAGGTGGTAATGTTCAGTCTTCCACAAAATGTCTGGAAGCCACCCAAGAAACAAAATGCACTTGCAGACTCTCCTGCCCTATCTGGATTTTTAACAGCAAATTAAAAAATCCTCTCTCAGTCTTTTCCATTTGTTTTCCCCTCAAAAACAGTCTAGGTTTACTTGCAGTGGCCCCAGAACACTGTTCTGCGAGCACAGACACTCTATTCCCTCTCCCTGGCATTGTCCTACAGAAACTCTGGAGTCTGCAGAACGAGGAATGGTGAGCAGGCAGCTAGGTAATCCCTACGGACATCAGTTATGTCCACTTCCCATGGCTTTGACTGCTAACCCAGTACAAACCAGCCACAGACAGGAGGTATTTTTAGCCTCGGGAGTCTGTGATCATTAACGATTACACATAAATCATTACGTGTGGAGAAATGTCAGCATCTAAGCCACACCATCGTTTCATTTTTGTTTGCATTATAAGCATAACCTTGCCTGTAACAGTTGCATTTCTCTCATGGATTTAGGCACAAAATTAATTTACCCTTCATTCCTGTTGTTTCTGTGGGCATCCACATAGGTGACCTCCCCTGCCTTTCTCATGACATCTTTCAGGTCCTGAAGCAGAAGTTAACATTTTAGCCTTCCATCAACACAAACGAGTAAGACAGCAGCAAGAAACAGCCCCTAAAACTTTTGATGCTTAATGCTTTAATGTCGTCTACACAAATGCACTTAACTTAGAAAACATTTATGAAGCAGTCTACGTAACAGCGGCTGCGTATAGAAAGGACCTTATTTTTACAACTACCGTGAATAAAGCACTGCTTTTAAGATAATCCTGCACCCCCAAACCAGCTGTTACAAAACCACAATGCGATACTTAAAATACCAACATATGCACTGAAATCAGGACTGTAACAGAGGAAAAGCGCCACAGTACTAAATGCAAACGTTCATTACTAACACCCCAGTTAAATGATTAAAACAACATACACGGGGACAAATTCGTTATATATGCTCACCTCCCCCAACTTCACAGCAAAATCAGACACTAAAAGGTGCAATTGCTATAGAACTAGTGGTTTTACAAAAGGGAAACTTCTATTTCACTTCAGTATCCACATCAGTAAACATCCTCATATTTAACTTAATAGAGGCTAAACATGCAGACACTGTAAAATTACTTGCTCAGCAATGGGATCAAGCACAATTTATGTAAAAGGTCATTAAAAAGTGAAATATTTGTCTAATTTAAAGCAGTACTTCTACCAAACAATATCTGGCTTTTTATAATCCCAGACTACTTACCGCAACATGCCACGAGTGGCAGGTGACATAAGAAGGTACCTTAAGCAAAGAGTTGCTTGTCCAAAACCTAGCTGGCCAAGAGGAACTCTCTGACATGAGAAAGGCAGAGTGATGGCTCATAGCAATACGCTTCACGGAGGTACCAGAGGCCCTGAAAGCACTGGACATAGTCTCCAGAAGTGGCTAAAGAACCCGAGGATGATCTGCGCTAGCCAATCGAGATCAAACCCAGGCAAACCAAGATCTAGATTGCCAAAAAACAGGAGTGTCATAGGAACCAAAAGGAAAATTCAGAACAGGCCAAACCCTAGAATTTCAGCCGCTAGAAAGCCCCCCATCTTTGGTTCTTTTTCCTTCACACAAGAAAAATGAGGGTTAACCAAATCAAGGTTGTTAGAAGAGTTTCAAAATGCACTTGGTTAGAGATATGCTTAAGGTACAAAAAACTACAGAAATCAAGAAAAACTTCAGAACACTTGCCACAGAATAACAAGAAGGCTTAGTTTTATCTAATATTCCCATTAAAACACAAAAGTTTACTTTTACAAACTGGTAAGTGAAGACCAGTAGGTATTTTCCTTGTTTAACATCTGCTTAACACAAAGGAATCTTAATAGCAAATGAAAAATGGTCCCTACAGCACCAGTAAAACTTCAACCTCAGCATGTTTATCCCAGTTTAGAAATGAGTAACATTTTGGTTTGGCTCAAGTTAATCAGAGCTCTACAAGATCAGGACTGGTAAGTCAAAAAGAAGTTAGAAAGTGTTAATCCACAGAAGTATTTTCTAATTCTTGAAACTTTAAAATCAAGGTACCCACAGATCTGCCACACTATACACTGAATCCCAAGAACCACTACCATGAAATCTTATTTTGCAGTAGTAATGTCAACGTGATTAAGATGCCAACATTATTACTCAAATGAGGGTAAGTGTGCATCTGGTATAAAGGCTCAACTGTTCTTAGGGGAGCATTACTTAGGGCTGGGTTTTACTTAGCCAGTGAAACAGCCAGATTCTATTCTAAGTTCACTGCTCTGGTTCACCTTAAACATGCTCTGGTTCATCTTCAACAGTAGCAGCATACTCTGTTTTCCTTTACTTAGCAGCAAAGGAAAATAAAGCGCAGGGCAACCGAAACTAGGAAAATCACCTATCAAAAATTACATCTCAATGTAATGCAGACCTGCTCTTCCCAACGGCTTGAGAATTCAGACACTGAAAAACTAATGAGTGTGGTTGGAATCTTCTGACCATGCAGAAATACATGTTTGCTAAAATTAGGAGAATTCAGACAGTTGAGATTACCTGTCAATAATACAGCCAACAATTTGAGGAACGTGAGCAGAACACAAATTTGCTTTGATGGTTGGTGGTGTTTTCTTTTTTGTTTGGTTTGGTTTCTGTCTGTTAGTTTACTTTTTAAAACACCCTAACACAGTAACATTTAAGTCATGGGGATCTGCACACACTAAAGATGTCGTGCACACAGGTTTAAAGCAAGGCTCCATGCTAACGGTGCCTACTACAAGCTCAGCGGTTAGAAAGGAAGAATAATGCCACTACTGTTAATGTATTACAGTCATTATAATGTGCAGTGTAAGTAGCACAGTTAGAAGAGCTTGCACGTGGATGTTAGCTTCACATTTAGGCAGGTGTCAAGAAGTCTCATATACTGACTTGTAAAATATTTAAGAAGTCATTCAAACATTTAACTAGAATCCTAAAGATTCATCGGTATGAGATCTGAAGTGGGAGTGCTCCAGTCTAAAGTGGTCAGGACACATAAAGCCATTATAAATATTCACAGTTAAATAAAATTATAGAAATGTTAAATTGTCTGCAAAATTTCAAATTTAACAGTAAATAGGATATTACAGTACTTACTCTCTTTAACACCCTGCTCTAGTTTTACTTCCCTGGTCCCTACTGTCATTTGCAAGTGCTGTGTTTTAAAACAATGTCTTCTATACATCACTTCACAGCCAGAAGACATTCAGATGAAATCCACCTGCTCATCACAGCAACTCCAAAATTAGTTTTTTAGCTACTCAATAATTAACACAACTGTATAGTTATGAACCTTTTAAACCTGTCACACAAAAGAGAAACAAACCTAGTTCAACCGTTTATCCGCATGGACTGGACCCAAGCTCTTATGAAACACATCAGCAGAGCTCCAGGCAAGCCAAACAGCCTCCTCATGCGGATTTAGTTGCAAGACTGAGGTGCTGAAAACTCAAAGTACTCTACTGAGTCTTTCAGTATGTTAATTGCAGTCTCTTTATTCAAAGAATATAAAGGTTAATGAATGAGACTAAACTCCACTATTCACTCCATTTTGTAAGGCGTATCACCTCTAAAAAATAAACTGTATACTATGCAAAATACTAACAAAGGCATTGGCTATCTAGTTATTTTGTTAGAAACCAGCTTGAAATTATCAAAACATTTACAAAGGGTGAAAAAAACCTGAGAAAGGTAGTAAGAAAGCTTCAAAAGACTCAAATTTTCAGGTTTGAAGAAAATACCTACAAATAAGCATACCTTATGTAGTAGCCTTACGATTGCCTCACTAATGACGTATTACCAGTCTTCTCAATCATGCATCACATCACAAAATCATTTTGCACAAGGAAAGACCACGAGTTTCACTCAAAACAAAGGCACGCACTTCCAGGTGTAACAAACAAAAAGGAGGACACGGTAGTGTGTGGATATTATGTTTCGACAATGTTACCAGCAGGTAAACACCAGTCAGCAACAATCAGTTCCCAGCTACAAAATCTCTCTGCACAGCTGTGAAACAAAAGACATCTTAAATTGTTTGAAACATAGTTTTGGCAAGTGACCCTTAATAATTCCTTATTTTTCCCTTGAGGTTCAATATTTATGATGGCTTTATTAAGAAATTAGGCTGACAGTAACCTATCTCCAAGGAAGGAAAATAAGTTGTATTAAAAAAAAAAAAGAGATTTTAACTCACCTGCCAGCTGATACGGGACGAAAGGTTTTCCACTATGATCCTGTGTTCAGTACGAACAGGAGGTCCATATCTGCTACAACAGTTAAGGGAGTAAAAAAAGGGGGGAAAAAGTCTCCGGCATAAGGAGTTCAGAACTTCAGATGCTTTCTATAGCTTTAAGTGTATTCCTTGTTGCTGGATTGCAGATTTGATTCTCCCTAGTCCGGAATGTATTTAAGGAGTCCACTAGAAAAGTGTGGCTACAAGGGGATTACAAAGGATCTTCACCAAGAGCTTTATAGCATTTCTTCTATCTACACTAAAGAAGTGCCTAGTGGAACAAATACAATGTAAAGAGAATTCATTTTGGTGTTTGACAGGCTTGCCTCACCCATACGGTTTTAGAAGACAATGAAGTAAAGAGCAATTTAATTTGTTTTTATAATTGGTAGGATAAAATTCTGCTTCCTGTCAGGGAAATAAAAGCATCTTAGTTCATGCTTCTCAATTCAAATCCCTTATTATTATTTATGAGTACCACCATGACCCATCTGAGCTTGATTTGATAGTAGAAATACTTTTATGTTGGTAAAATGAGAGCTAGATGGCTGGTTGCCCTGAAACAACCGTGGTAGTTCCTGAGTGAAAACTGATTTTTTTTCTCTTAACCAAAAATTGAAGACCCTCTTAAAAATGAAAATGTGGCTTAAGAATGTTCATACAGAAAAGAGTAAGACATCTGGAAAGAATATTGTGTTCCCAATCCTAAGCATTCTGAATCCAAAGGGATCTGAGAGCTATGGAAAAAGGCATGCCAGCCTTTTGGTAAGTTAACGCAGGATTCTAACAATGGCACCACTTTGCATTACTACGAAAACATCCAAGAATCAAGAACACTGACCTTATAGAAAATTAGTCTCATCTGCTCCTCCCACGGAAGCATAATCCTAAGTTGTGTGTGTTGATTTTGTACACTGAAGCACAGGCAATTTCATTTCAGTGCATACCTCAAAGGGTCCCAATTTTTTTCAGAACATCCAGATCTTCCAGGCATTTAAAGAGAGGTCCCAGAGTCCCAAAAGTGGCAGGCTGAGTCTCATTTTTCCATTATTGCAAACCGCAGTCTCTTCCTGTCTGGCACTGGCAGTCTGACATCATGAACATGACTACAACGTCAGATGCCCACGACCTTCAATCACACTTCCTACTTTAAAAGTCCACTTTTAGCCTGGACCTCGGACCAATTATACCGCATCAAGGTTACTGCCACTAAAGAAAAGATAACCTAATTAGCATACTTGCATATGCAAATTAGATGCTGCAGACACTGGTTTGCAACCGGCAGCGATTCTGACTTGGAGACAAATGCAGAGGTTTATTTCAACAAATTCTTTCTCTTTCTTCCGAACTCTGCTCTGCACAGGCCACAGCTATAAATGTTTCCAGAGTAAACTATGTCATACATGTTGACTTCACACAAGGAGATGTAACGTAGAGATGTAATGTGTTGGAGCAGACGGTCTCCAGAGGTCCCTTCCAACCCCTATTGCCCTGTGATACTGCCAACGTGTAGCTGTTCAGTGGAAGATGTGCACACGGCAGAACATTCAAACTCATCTGCAAGTTGGAGCAAGGTTCACCACTGGCTTAAACTGCTGAAAGTGAACTGGTCCGAATACTAGATATCAGCTACAGGGACCCTATTTAGGACCTACATCGCATTTTTCAGATTCCACTGCTGGTCAGGGAGTCTCAGCAGCAGGGCACCTGCTCAGTCAGCAAATGCAGTTAATTGGTATTTAAGAGCTTGTGCACATGTAACGCAGCACTGCTTCTCAAACACAATTCCTTCTGTATGCTGTGCTGAAGGAAGCATTTTGGTAAGCACACAACTGGAAATGTGAAGGGCTAGTTGGACAGCGAGCACCTTGAACTCCTGCTCTACATTAACTCTACCTAGCCTGGAAGTTCAGTTTAACGACAGAAGCCTCACTAGAGATGTTCAAGCATTTTTCTCAATTTAGTGTTAGAAACAGACTGTCCAACTGTAACATTACTCCTTCGCTTACACACCAGTAGCAAGCAAGAACAAGGTAGCACCTACAGTATGAAGAGGGAGCGTATCATAACAGATTTGCAAATCAGTGCGAGACAGTTCAACTGTTTAAAGTCCGTGTTCTCCTCAGCCAGGGGAGGTATATAACAGTAAAGGAACTCCATGGTTTGAGAGCATCAACTTCTGTGAAGGAATCAGAGCTGGATTCCTAATGCCAACCTCAAGAAGAAAACATTTTGGTGCAGTTCTTCATTTACTGTGTTTGTAAGAAATAGAGTCTAGACCACCTACCTGGATCCACTTGACTGGTAGTAACTGAACCGTTGTGCGAATCTGCCCCTTCCTCTTCGAGCTCGAGCATGCTCAATTGTAACCCTTACGGCAGGAACAAGAAGCATACAAACAAAAAAATAAACTCCATGTATTTGACACTGACTTGTACCTTTCACAACTGGAAGCACATGAACAAAAATGATCTTGTCCTTGCAAGCAACAACTTACAACACAGTCATTGGTGCTTCTTATAGTGCCAGGGCAGTGGCATTCTCTGCTCTCATTCATCTCCCTCACACTTTGATGAAAATTGTTATGGTTCTCTAATTCAGATGGAAGCAATTTGCTCAACCAGAGCCCAAGAGTAAGCACAGAGGGAAATAAGAGCCCCAAAACAAGTAACAACATAATGACCTGAATTTAGCTCCCATAGTCAAAATAAAAATGACTGCTGTGTGCAGCAACTATAGTCTCACATTGTTGCCTACACTCTAAGTGATAAGAAGCAATTAGCAACTTATTTTCTGTTCAACAGACAAACAGCAATAAGATCAGTTCACTTTCATTAATATTCCTTGTGACAACACCTTGAGTTAGCTTTAAAAGAGAAGTAATTGCAAATGGACAGGTTAGCACCAAACCACACAACCTCCAGTCCTAAAATACCTGCTTTACATAAGGCCAGCATCCCAATATATCTCTATTTAAAATTGTGGAAGGTGAATCTCACCAGAGTCACCAGAAACAGGTATCAGAGCACAAGCCAATGCAGTGGATGTAGACACAAACCACTTCTGCTGCTCTTATGGTATCACGCTTACCTTTCATCACACAACTCTTTCCCATTTAGTTCATAAATTGCATCATCAGCATCCCTGTGGTCTTCAAATTCCTAGAAAGAAAGTAAGAATTAAACAGCATTTTTCTCTCACAGCGTATTCAAACGCTGGGAAACATCTTAGCCTATAAATTTTACATGTCTGCAGCCAGTATCAGCCAGAAGCAGATTCCTAGTACAGTTATGACTGAAAAGCCAAGACGTCTCTACTCGTGGACATTTTTTTCTCCCTCTACCTCACAAACTCCTTTTACGTCCCTCTGCTGCTTTGGTGTAACTTATCTGCAAAGCCTATAGGCAACAAGCCTAATCAATGACCTGGCCTCTTCCAGAGATCTCTAAAATACTTTTTGGAAAGAGGTGGAAGAATTACTTGAAGGCAGACAGTTTAGACGGCAGCTCTACACACAGCGAAATCCTACAAAACACCACAAGCTGATCAACTGCAAACAAAAGCAGGAGAGCTATGCACTCCCTAAATCCTCTTACGAGTTCTGGTGTGGAGCCAATTCTCACTGGATCAGCAAAGAAAGAGTAAATCAGGAAAAAAAATGCCCCTCTGATTTTTTTTCCCTAAGCAAATTCAGCTCACTAGTCAGGCAAAAAGGTGTCCGTGTAACAAGAGCAAGAAACATTAAGCCCCTCTTCAGCAGCGGCCACCTGCAGGTCTGGATCAGACATAATATGCAATTCCATCTAGCGTTGCAATGGAATCTATCGCTTGGCTTTTGGCAGCAGTTCTGCTGTAGTCAGCCTGAGTAGCCGTTGCCCGCTAGTAAGCCCGCCAGTTCTTGGCAAAGCTGTTTGTACGGCTCTGCAGGAAACTAGGTCAAGAAATCTATCCAGCACACTTTGTACAGGAGGTGGGGTGAAACAACCGGCGTCTTTTCAACTCCATTAGCTTCCCAAGTAGGTTCACTATATGGCTGAACAACTGTGGTAACACCATGTGGGACAAGGGGAGAAAGGGAGGAAACAAAGAAGTGAGGACAAGCAGCTGGGCAGGGACTGCCCAAACCAGTGGTGTGGATGGAGGGGAAAACCTAATTGTGGAACTGCAGCTTGAGTGCAATGAAGACCTGAGAAGAAGCTTCTCAAGATGAAGACAGCATTTACATAATTATAAACAGGTTTTCAGAATAATGATTGGCTTGGGCAGTCTTTCCCCTTCTACACTGAAATCTGTTACGCTACAGGGTGAAACATCACACATCCTCACAGGATGATGCAAAGATTATATTGAGAAAATTAATTTAGGCCCAATATCAACAAGTTAGCACCTGCAACTCCCAAGATTTCAGCAAGTTTGTAACAAACGGAAGGTCTGCAAATCCATCTAGCTTTACACCCTGAAGTCTGAAAACGTTCTGCAGTGAAATACACATATTTTATGCAAACACCGGAAGCTTCACAGATCAGGCAATGACTTCAGTCAAGCACAATGAAACAGGATTTTCACACTACCGCGCAATCCAAATTGCTTGGTTTTACAAGAGTTTTTATACATAAAGGTTTTTAAATTACCAAAACCAAAGATTAATTGACAGCCAGCAACACAAGAGGCACTTCACAGGATAATGTCTTTCGATATATCTATAAATTACCTGCATGCCAGATGGCACCCCTTTTTCAGCTGACACCAGAGTGGGAAAACAGATACGCCAGAAGGAAAAAACACCACACAGAGAGACCCCAATAGGGTGAGAGATCATCCAACAAGATTGCGAATTTTAATAAATGATAAACATGAGGTTCTGCTAAGCAGCAGAACGGGCTGGGGTCTGAATGGCTGGACTGTAGCTCTGCTTCAAAAAGACACTGGAGATTGAGGTAAGGCTGAGTCAGTCTTGCTGCAATAACAACAAACCACCTCCTAGGCTGCACTGGTAGGAGCACAGCAAGCAGACCAAAGGATGTGATTATTCCAACCTACTTGGTATTTGTTAGGCCACACCTGTAACACTGTGTCCAGTTTTGGTTCCTCCAGCATAAGAAAGATACTGGCAAACTGGAGCAGGACCAGCAGAGGGCCGCCAAAACTGATCACAAGGTCGAAGAACAAAGAAAGGTCGAGAGAGCCATGTTTGTTCAGCCTGAAGAAAAGACAGCTTAAAGGAGATCCAGTCAAGAATCTTCCAAAACCTAAAATATAGAGATAATGGAAGTGCTTTCCTCACGTGGGTGCATAGTGACAGGTGAAGGGGCTAAAGTTTTATGTGGGTATAAGGAAAAAATTCTTCATCATTACAACAATCGTATTTTTTAAGACAGAGCTATGGGACAATCATTCAAGCTTCTAAGAGAGCTTCTGCCTATGAACTAGGGAAGAGAGAAATGAGGGATGGCTGACTCACATAAAAGAGTTGAACAGAAGTTGCTCCTGAATGAGTCAACAGCCCTGCCCAGGAAGAGAAAAGGAATGCTCAGAGAAAGGTAATTGAGAAACAGCAGAAACTGGAAAGGAAGGAGTAAATAAACTCAGGCTCAGATGAGTTGTTTAGACCCAGACTTTAAGAGACAGGCCTTTACCTACAGGCAGTCACCAAGGAATAGCTCATTCTGCAAGGTAATCAGGAACCAACATGTGTAGGAGTCAAAAAGTAACACTTGTATGAAATTAAAGTATGCAAAGCATGTTTTTTGTTCTTTCCCCATAGCCTGACCTAAGGGATTGATCTTGACAGCACAGATGGCCTATGTAAGCCTGTCACAGCACAAGGGCGGTATCAAACCTTCCAGCTTGAACTTACTGCTGCAGAACAGCTAATTCTTAGACCTCGGGAAACAGCAGTTAAGAAACAAGCCGATCCTTAGCCAGCTTGGGAACCCATAAAGCTACAAAAATTTGAATGAGTTCAGAAGCACCGATCTCCAGAAAGCAGTGGCTGGAAACAAAGATCCACTGAACTGTGTTATCTCATTTCACAGTCAGACAGACACTTACGCTAGGTGTGCAAGAGCGAAAAGCTGTGCTGCTTAAATCCAACAGCAAGCACCTGTTACACCTGATGTCTTAAGACAACAACTCTCTTTTTATGTTAGGCCATTAGTTACAGATATGATCGAGACTAGGAGTAAGGGATTAACGTTCTTGCTGTATGAATTCTGTCAAGTTTTGTAATGCAAGATATTTATACCGTCTTCAGAAATAAGGGATAAATTTAAATGCATGGAAGACTACAATCAACGTAGCCAGAATATTGCCAAGTGTTTGCGCAAAACCTGGCCAAAACCAGTTAAAGCTGCAATACCAACATCTGAAAAGCACTCTGAAATGTGTATGAATATTTGCGGATTCCCATCAGACCTATTCTCTGAAGCATCTTCCCTTCCTTGACATCAGCCTAGCGAACAAGAGAGAAATTAAAACAAAGCATCGCTTACCACAAATCCAAATCCGTTTTTTAGATGGATTTCTCGTATGCGTCCATAGCCCTTGAAGAACTTCTCCACGTCCCGCTCCCGAGCACGTGAGCTCAAGTGTCCAACAAACACACGGCAGCCACTCATTTTGAGGTTGATGCTAAAAAACAAAACGACACTGTTTATCAGATTAACAAACTTAAAGCAGGGTGATTAAAGTCACTTTTATGTCTCAGAAATCTTGCTTAACAGATCATACTTTACATATCATGCTTTACATATACTAGCTAAACCCCACAGTTCTCTACAGCCAAAGAAGTTGAGAAAATCATGTCTTACAAACTTTTAGCAGAGCTGAACACCTAAATCCCAGTTTTGTGCTTTCTCAGTCGTATAACTTGAAGATGACTTCTATCTGAAATAACGGTTTTGTCTGCTGTTAGACTAATAAGGATTTTTTATCACAAAGCACAAAACCACCTCACACTGTAAGCTCCAATATTAAGCTACCGGGCAAACAGCAGTTAAATAAAAAACCAAACCAAAGTAACTAACTGTTACTGTTATGCTAATCACTGGAACACCAATGTAAAACATTCTTAAACTTCTGCTCAAACCTGAAAGAATTGCTGCAATACAAGTTGTATTCCCATTCAAATGATACACAATAACCATCAAATGACTTTGACTTGCACTGTCCAGACAACACTTTATTTTAGCAGTCTACGGAATGAAGATTTTTTTACTGCAAGAGATTTCAACAATGGCAAAACCAAAAGCTATTTAACCAGATTTCAAAGGTATCTCCTGATACAGGATATATAATTTGAGATAATTTATGGGAGCTCTGTTGTTCACCTTGAAGAAGAAACTTTTCATTTTCTGTTATTTAGAAATTTTCAAGCTCTTGTAATTGATACATTTTAATTACTTGGCTCACTCAGCTTGCTGTCATAGAAAAAACAAGGAATCCAAGCCCTAAGGAGTGTAAATAAGCAGTGATATTATATTACAATACTGGGCTTTCAAGCAGACAGAATGAAGAGACAACATACCACCATACCTGTGAAAGCAGTTCAAGACCATGTGGACACAGTTTGTAATCAGAGTTTTTTCCTATTCATTAACTTTACTCGGGCTCACTGTGCCATCACAGAAGCAGAACTTTGGAAGACAGGGCACGGGGCTTATGGAGTGATGAGAAAAAGCGTGACAGCATTTACTTAGATTAACCTGAAATGCCCCTGAAGCAAAACCTGAGGTGGCAGCTGTTTAAGCGCCTTCACGTGAAAGGTTTTGCCCTTCCCCTACAAGAGGCCTGTGTGACCTGCTCCCCTGCCCCGTATAACCATTCTCTCCTTTGTGCTCACACTGGCGTTTTTATGCCCACATGGAAAGCCAGCTCGGAGGACTGATTGAAGAACCTTGCAGACTCTTTTGCCAGATTATTTTCCTGATGTTCCCTTACCACACAAGCACCAGCAAGGCCAGCAGCGGGCATCAAGGGAAGGAAACGCATTTGCAGAGGAAGGACAGGCTTGCGTAACTACTTGCTTTCAACACAGTAAGAAGAGAGTTGTAGCCCAAGCGGCCGACTTTGAGAGCAATACAGATTCGAACGACTGCACAACTAGTGTTCAAACCTTGTAACCCTCAACTCCAGAAAAACAAGTTCGGGAGGAGAATCACAGAAGGAAATGACCATGGGATGGATGCCGAACTGCCTGAGAATGTGTCAAAGCCACAGCACAAGACGCGCAAACGATACGGCCACGCATTATTTAACCAAGCATCGGGCAGCACAATGGGTGCGAGATTTGTATCTGCACCTGCCTCTCTCAGCGCTTCACACGTTGTTCCCCGCATAAAGGACCCGCGTTAGCTCCCGATACCCCACACTAGCGCAAAAGCGCTGGGTGGATCCGGCCCGGCCGCGACATCCATCTACTCCCTCTCCTTTCCGACCCGTGGAGCCCAGATGGGCTGCGTCGGCCCCGCCGCGGCCCGAGGCAGGCGGGCCCCTCCCTGGCCTCACTGGCACCAAGGCCCGGGCCCACTAGGCGGCCATCGCCGGCTCCTCCAGAGCTTTGCCCTCTCCTCCGAGCCCCGGCGGCTGTCCACCAATACTCGAGGATCAGCCGGGATCAGCGTCCGCTCGCCCAGCCACGGGGCAGCGCTGAGGCCCCGGGACCCCCAAACACGACCGCCCTAGGCGCGCGGCGCCAGCCAGGCCCCGTCAGCCGCTGCCTCCCCTCGGCCCGTCCTTGTCCCTCGGCAGGAACCCAGCTCGCAGCACCGGCCCGATCCCCCCTTCCCCCGACCCTCCCACCACCGAGGAGCCGCGGAGGGGTGGGCGCTGACCGTCACGGAGCGCTGGGTGCTGCGGGCCGCGCCGAGGCCGCTCCACCGGCAATGGCCGCCTGCTCCTGCCCACAAGTGCCGCTGCGCAGCCGCCGGCGCCGACTGCAGCTCCCAGCGGCCCCCGCGGCAGCCCCGCCCCAGCCGCGGTCCTGCCCGGGGCGCGGGGTCGGTGGTCGGGGGATCGCGCTGTGGGGTGGGCTCGGACGGCAGGAGTCGCCTAGTCCAAGCTCTGCAGTGAGCAGGGTATCAGCAGCTACGTCAGGGTGCTCAGAGCCCCGTCTGGCCTGACCTGGAGTGTCACCGAGGATGAGGCATCCACCACCTCTCCAGGCGGCCTGTTACTCATTGCACAAACTTATTCCTTATATCCAGTCTAAGCCTCCCCTCTTCTAGTTTAAAACCATCACCCCTTATCCTGCCACAACAGGGCCTGCTGAAAAGCCTGTCTCCTCTCCATCTTTCTTATAGGCCCCCTTTAAGTGCTTGAACAATAAGGTCTCCCTGGAGCCTGCTCCAGACTGAACAGACCCAATTGCTTCAGCCTGTGCCCACAGCAGAGGGGCTCCAGCCCTCTGACCGTCCTTGTGGCCTCCTCTAGATGCACTCCAACAGGTCCGTGCCATCCCAGCTCTCCTGCAGCTGGGAGCTCCAGAACCGAGTGGGGTCTCACCAGAAGGGAGTAGAGGGACAGAACCCCAGACAGGGGATGGTGAGTTTTGGAAAGGACCTCTGGAGATCATCTAGTCCAACCCCCTTAACAGAGCAGGATCTGCTAGAGAAGATCGTATCACCTCCCTCAGGCTGCTGCCAAGACTGCTTTCAAAGCAGCCCAGGACAGGGATACCGCTGGGGTGAAGCTTCCTGAGGAGGGCAGCTTCTCACCAAGAGAGAAGAGTGCTGGGGGGTGCAGCGGGCAGGGGCAGGCTGTGGCCCTGCCAGGGCAAACTGTGAGACCAGGCCAAGGACATTGGGTCATGGAGAGGCTGAGGGGGGCTCTGATCACAGGCAGGCGGGGGCTGTGGGGTAGGAATGTACTGGGAACCCGCACTTGCTCTGGAGCACCCTGAAAAAAGTCATAGCGCTCTCCCAACAGAGTGATCCTGTGCATCCTCACCAACCTGCTGCTGTCCTCCAGCGGTTCTACTTCAGGCTGAGCTGCCTGTGACTTTTACTTAAGACAGAGAAAAAACAAATTGGTGTGTACTGGCCACCAGGTGGAGGAACAAAGACTCGGACCCGGAGAGCTCACTCCACGTTACACACCAGCTCAGGAGCCGCAATCTTCCTGCCAACTGAGGTTCACCGAGGGCAGCCGCTACCTACCACCTTCTCCTCTTCAGCACATGCTTTGGACAAAATCTCCATACTGCTACTGGTCACTGACAGTGGAGGGGAACCTTGACTGGGGAGAAATGGCTAGTGGAGAGGCAGGCTGCTATGGTGGAGCAGAAGCAGTTCTTCAGTGCCTCAACACGCAGCACGCTACTGTTATGGAATCCTTAGCGGGTAATTCCTGACGGTTCACAGTACGATGATGAAGATAAAAATTATCTGTTCCTTCGGTGTAGCACTGATTGACTGCCCAGACACTTCAAATCTAGCCACAGCTTGTTTTGCTCATTTTTCCCCTTGTCTGAGAGGATAATAATGGAGTCACGGAATTACTGAGCCTGGAAAACACCTCTAAGATCATTCAGCCCAGCCCCCCCAGACCTAACATCATCACATCAGCCAGACCAGGGCACTAAGTGCCACAATAAGTCTTTTCTTAAACTCCTCCAGGGATGATGACTCCACCACCTCCCTGGGCAGTCCCTTCCAGTGTTTGATCACCCTTTCCTCGAGGAAGGGCTTCCTAACATCCAACCTAACCCTCCTCTGGCATAGCTTCAGACCCTGCCCTCTCATCCTAAGTGTCTGGATTTGACTTGGAGTAAATGTCTAAGTTATATTTATGACATTGTAGGTTAGATTCAGGCATCATTCACATTTCTTGCTCTCAGATTATTTTTTAAGATGGAGAAAAATATTTGCATTCAATATCTGTATTTAAGTAGAATCATTGAAGTTGGAAGGGACCCCTTGGGGTAACGTGGTCTGACCCACTAAGGTTGTCCAGAACCCTGTCCTGTTAGCTTTCTAGTATCTCCACAGATGAAGGCTCCACTACTTCTCTGGAAGGCCCCATCTGGTGTTTGACCACCCTTACAGCAGGAATGTGTTTTCTTCCACTCGTACGAAATTTCATGGGTTTTAATTGCCAGTGGATGCTACTGGGAAGAGCCTGGCTCCTTCCTCTTGACTCCATCCCATCAGATATTTATAGACATTCAGCCTTCTCAGGCAGAACAGTCCCAGTTTTCTCAGCCTCTCTGTACATGAGGGATGCTCCAATCCCACAAGCATCTTTGTGGCCCTGTGCTGGACTCACTCCAGTAAGAGCCTCTGGTGTGGCCTCACCAGTGTTGAGTAGAGAGGAGCAATCACCTCCCTTAACCTTCCAGCTCTGCTCTGCTTCCTCATGCAGCGCAGGATGCTGTTGGCTTTTATCAGCTGGCAGATGACATGAACTCGTTTTGGTGACAGAACAAAGTGCTGTGACAGCTTAGCAAAGCTACCTGCAGTTAAGAAAGAGAACATGGGTGGCTGCATCCGGGGGAAGTGTGTCTCGTGCTTTTGAGTACAATGTTTGGTTGGAAGGATGTTTTACTTCTTTATTTGAGAAAACGGCACCGTGCTCTCCAAACGGCAGCGCTGTGGTGCTTTCTGTGCAAATTCTGTGTGGGGAGCAGAGCTGGCCTCTTACAAGGAGCAGCACCAGATTCCTCGTGCCCGTGGGATTGCGTAAGAAGCTCAGAAGCAGAAGAAAGCTCCTTAGGTTGCGGTCTTGGAATGGTCTGGGAGTAACAGGGCTTTGAGGAGCTGGCATTAATGAAGGTAAGTCATGCCAGAAGCCAAATTAAAGCTTTTTTCATTTATCCTGCATCTCTGCAGCCTCTGGGGTCGTGTCCGTGGGGAAGAATGTGGATGTGTGTCTGGGTCGTAGCTCTGGCAGTGCCTGAGCTGGGTTGGAGTCCCTTCTTGGTTGGACAATCTGCACGGGTGGTAAAAAGCATGAAATGCAGAAGAATCTGCAGCATTGCCTTTGGTGTGTGGGTAGTGTTTCTGGAAGCTATCGTGTGCAAAATCAACTATCAAACAAAGCTATGTTTTAGCTTCCTCATTATTTTGGCTGCACAAAGGGATGGGTCTCTCTGAAGACCATCTGAAAGCCCACTGGGAGCTATTAGTGCCCTGCCTGTACAGCTACAAACGTAAACAAATCAGGATGCTTAGAAAACACAACCTGCCTGTTGCTGGGGTAAATGAACTGTTTTCTTGCTTCCCAAATAAGACATTTTATTTTTGCTGGTCATCCTGTTGCCTACCAGGACCCCCGGGCCCCTTTTTCCTCCACTGCTCTCCAACAGGTCAGTCCCCACCCTATACTGGTACCTGGGGTTGTTCTTGCCCAGATGCCAGAATCTATGCTTGCCCTTGTTACTTACATATCTATATAACATATATATATATGTACACATCTTCCAGTTCCTTAACTGGTGTCACGGCTTTTTCCGTCTGCGTGATGGCTTTTGTAATACAGATTTGCTTAAACCCCATGACTAGTTTACAGGAACAGTTATGAAAGCATCTCATACCTCTTTTGTTATTAAGCCCGTTTATTATTAACGACCATTGCCACCTTAACGAAGAATTTCTCTCATGTTACTGAGGGAGCTGGGTCTCTTTAGCTTGGAGGAGAGGAGACTGAGGGGTGACCTCATTAATGTCTACAAATATTTGAGGGGTGGGTGTCAGGACGATGGCACTGGGCTGTTCTCAGTGTCATGTAGTGATAGGACGAGGGGCAATGGTTGTAAGCTGGAACACAGGAGGTTCCACATCAACCTGAGAAGGAACTTCTTCCCAGTGAGGGTGACAGAGCACTGGAACAGGCTGCCCAGGGAGGTTGTGGAGTCTCCTTCACTGGAGATGTTCAAGACCCGCCTGGATAGGTTCCTGTGTGACTTGGTCTAGGTGATCCTGCTGTCAGGGGGATTGGACTGGATGATCTTTCGAGGTCCCTTCCAATCCGTAATGATTCTATGATACTTGAACGGGAATGATCTCTAATCTGTGGTACTGAACCACAGCATCCTGCTTTCTGCCACAGCCACAAAGATGATGGAGTGGAACATCTCCCTGATGAGGAAAGGAAGCTGAGTTTCTTCAGCCTGGAAAAAAGGAGACTGACCATGAGCCAGCAGTGGGCCCTTGTAACCAAGGAGGCCGATGGCATCCTAGGGTGGATTAGAAGTGGGGTGGTTAGTAGATGGAGAGAGGTTCTCCTCCCACTCTGCTCTCCCCTAAAGAGACCACATCTGGAATATTGTGTCCAGTCCTGTGCCTCTCAGATCAAGAAGCACACAGAACCACTTGAGAGAGTCCAGCGCAGAGCCGCAAAGATGATGAAGGGAGTGGAGCATCTCTCCGATGAGGAAAGGCTGAGGGAGCTGAGCTTAGAAAAGAGAGCTCAGTCTCTTGAGCTTAGAAAAAAGGAGACTGAGTGATGACCCCATTAATGTTGATAAATATGTAAAAGGTGGGTGTGAGGAGGATGGAGCTGGGCTCTGCTCAGTGGCATCCAATGGTAGGACAAGGGGCAATGGACGTGAGCTGGAACACAGGAGGTTCCACATCAATATGAGAAGAAACTTCTTCATGGTGAGGGTGACAGAGTCCTGGAAGAGGCTGCCCAGGGGGGTTGTGAAGTCTCCTTCTCTGGAGAAGTTTAAAACCCTCCTGGCCATGTTCTTGTGCGACTTGATCTAGATGACCCTGCTGTGGCAGTGGGACTGGACTCGATGATCTTTCGAGGTCCCTTCCAATCCCTAGTGATTCTGTGATTGTGTGAATGCTCTGGGAAAAGGTTGGAAACACTTGTGGGATGAGTGCAGTGCTTAGGCTGACTCGGGCTCGGTTCTCTGCTGCGCCGTGTAGCTCCTCAAGGACCACAGGCTGGAGATAATAACCACTCCTTGCTTTCACTGCAGCACCTAACAGCTGCCAGCCACCCTGAGAGAATCCTTGACCTGGAGCGAAGTCTTGCACAGGACACAGGGGAAGGCACACATCTGGTGATCAAAAATGCCCACAGGCTAGTGAGTGAATGAGTAGCTGTCAGGAAGCAGTGGTGAGAGATGTGGATCTTTATATCCTGCCTGTGCTCTGTATGAATGCACCTGCCTGCAGCTGAGAAACCAGAACCTGGCTTCACAGCTCCACGTTGTCTTGAAGGAAAGTGCTAACTTCTGTTTCTCGTGAGGACTAACTAGGACTTGTGCTGTACTTTAGCTGCCTAAAGATATGTTGAGACTGACACCTATGCTTTGTGACACGGCCTGTTGTGTAAAATCCTCATCGCTGTGGAGGCTTCGGCAGAGTGAAGATCCCACCCACCACAAAGTGCCCCTTCTACTGCGTGAGCCTGTGGTGGTGGTGGAGGGAGGCTCCTCTCGGCCAGGCTGTGCCACTGTGGAGCAGAGAAGTGAGGCAGAGCCAACGTAGGGGCAGACCTAGAGGCTGGTGTGCTGGAAGAGGCACCCCAGGGCCCGTTTCCTACTCCGAGGCTCTGTTTCACATTTGGTCTTGTGACCGTTTAATAGAAAATACAAGAATGAAATGCTTCTGTTGAGGACCGAAAGCACCCTTCCCTTCTTAGACTGCCTGCACCACCAGGACACGGGTTCATTTGCTCCTGTCGCTTGGGCACTTTACTTCACAGAGGCAGAAATCAAAGCAGAGAATAAAATAGTAGAACTACTTCTTGCCTGTTGTGTGGTGTCCAAGACAGGGGAGGAATCCATTTTTATCTTTGGCTGGTGAAATGCATGCTCTACACTGACTGGAAGTGCTCAGGAAATAGGAGAGGTTCATTTTCTTCTTGCATTGCCAAGATTCAAATCTGCCTGAAACAGCCACGAGAGCATCCTTCCCAAGGTTAGAACCTTCTCACTTCATTCCTTGCAGTGACTGACTTCCCTGCTGTCTGCAGCACTGAGAGCATTTTCTCAGTCCATGCTGGGGAATATTCTGATTAGCTGCTTGTCTCAGGATGTGCCCTAGACTTTGCTAATCTGGGTTTATTATGCTAAGACTTCCCCAGCAGCTTAGAGCTAATGGAGTAGATTTCCAGGGTTTAGACAGCACAACTTTTCCGTTGTCAGAATCATCTCAGCAGTTTAATTAATTCAGCAGGATTAAGCATCCTCAGAACCTGGCTACCACAGGGGTGGAAAGAATCTGCCCTAACCCGGGGTCTGTAGTGCACGTAATGCACAAATAACCTCTTTGTTGTGGCCTGGAAATCACACCTGCTCGCTGGTGTCTTAGCGAAGTCATTTCGGTTCAAGCTGAGCTGAATGGCTTATCCCAGCCCTTACACCCAGTCACCCTGGGTCTTTCCTTGTTCCTTGCCCAGTCAGACCAGTCAGTCTGATTCAGCCGGATGGATCCTCTGTGGATACTCAAATACTTCCTTGAAACAAAGTTCATTCAAGGCTGCAGACCAGTTTCCTTTTGTTGTCTTCTGAGCTGCGCTCCTCTGCTCCAAAACCAGACGCAAACGTGCCACAGTCACAAGACGGAGCGGAGAAGCTGTTGGAAATGTGGTGGATGTTTCAGCAGGCAAGGCAGACCCGTGTCATCTGTGCCTCAAATTTGAGGCATGCTTTTCCCCCAACGTTTTGAATTCTGTTCAACTACTCAGCACAGATGAGGCCTTTCAGGTACAGTTGGCGCCTCAGCTTCACCACGGGACCCAGAGCTGTGGTGCCACTGCAGATGTTATGAACCCTGCAGTTGAGTTTGGAGTGTGAGCCGAGACAAGCCGTCTGTTTTCCACCTCACAAAACCAAGAACGCTTACACAAAGCTGGGGCTTTGAGTGGAATCTGGTCACTGAGGACAACATTACCACAGCTCAGCAAAAGGCTTTTATAAAGGCTTGTGGAACCTTCAAGTATTGACGTGCAAAATGCTGTCACTACAATCATTCCAAATAGTTTGGCTCCCTTCTCAGAGTTGTGGCAAACCCGGTCCCTCCACTCTTCTTCCAGCCTTATTGCAGAACAACACGGGCCCTTTCCACAGAGAGTGGCCATTTAATACCCCCCTGGATATTCTCCTCAGCACCTGCTATTACTGTTCAAACAGATTAACAAACCTGTTGAGGCTGGTGCTGGTCTCTTCTTCCAGATTCCTAATGATAGGATGAGGGGAAATGGGCCTCAAGTTGTGTCAGGGGAGGTTTAGATTGGAATTTAGGAAGAAGTTCTTTCTTGAGAGAATGGTTGGGCACTGGAACAGGCTGCTCAGGGAGATGGTGGAGTCACTGTCCTTGTAAGTGTTTTAAAACCAAGTGGCTAGAGCACGTGAGGCCATGTTGAAGTCATCAGGGAGGTGTTGGGATGAGGGCTGGACTTGATGGTCCCGGAGGTCCTTTCCGGCCAGGATGATCCTATGATTTAAATCCTTGTCATTTCAATTTAAAACCCATTCATGTTGGATTTTCTTCGTTGCGTTTCAACTCACCAGGATCCCCCAGTGTAACTGTACAAATGAATACAGTCTAGATTTGTTATCACAAGAAATTTTTAATATGGTTTGTGACAAGCAATATCAAAGTTATCAACTCTCAAGCGTCATGTTTGGAAACCGAACAACTCTCAGCAACAAAAGAAGTTGTGCACTGGTAAACATAGGAGGCATACTGTGTTGTTTTTTTAATTAAATATGAAAACATGAGCTGTGTACATCATGTCGTTTTGTTTTCCCTAGAAAACACAGCTGTTGCAAAAGTTTATCATAAAATATTTTCATGAAATGAGTGAACCAGCAAACACATGCACGTGTGTGCCTTCCCCCCTCCCAAGACAAAAGTGATCCAAGAGACAAATGCAGAAGTGAACGAGTGGCATCTTGTCGGTCGGCATTTGGAAAAGGATGGAATGTCACATTGTGCTCGACTTTCTACGTCACAACAACAAACGTTTGGTGCAATATTTGAACGTTTCCTAAGTTTCAATCTGGTGGAGAAAAATATGGGGTTTTTTTCTATAATAAAATACGTCTGTTCTTTTTAAAACTTAACTCTGTGTTTTTGTTTTTTTTTTGCACAAAATAATTTTGTAAACTGTCATCTCAAGGGCAAGGTAGGCAGTGCCATGTCAGTGTCGTCCCCTCCCCCCCACTTAAAAATGTGATCTGTTACCTGAAGCAGAACGGGGAAACACAAAAGAGAGCGGAGCAGAGGCTGCTTTGCAAAGAGAAAGAAGGGGGTGTGTTGGACGGGGAGAGGGGAGGGACTGTGTGGTGGGACAGAAAAAAGTTAAAGGTCACTTTCGCCGTAGAGCGCCGTGGAGAAGGACATGTAGTCCAGGGCACCTGGGACAGCATCACGGCCATTGTAGGGGGCCATCCTGGCAATGCAATATTCGGCCTGATCAGGAGGCAGCTCCCGCCGTAGTTCATCCACAGTGATGTAGTTCTGCAGGGAGGACAAAGGAGAAGGTAATCGTTACGTTCAGAAAACTGACCTTCCTCACTCAGAAGGACAACCAACCTCTGCTCCCCCAGGCAACAGTCAGGAACAGGGCTACAGCAACTAGTCTGCTACTGCCTGCCCGCCTCGGGAGGAAACGCACCCCTGGGACACAGGGAGAGAGAAAGACTGCTTCTGCATTCTTTTCAGGCATGACTGCAATGCTTTAGAATCTGTGAGCATCATTTGAGTGTTTTCCTAGAACACAGAACACTAGGGATCGGAAGGGACCTCGAAACATCACCCAGTCCGACCCCCCTGCCACAGCAGGATCACCTAGATCCAGTCGCACAGGAACACATCCAGGCAGGTTTTAAACATCTCCAGAGAAGGAGATTTCAAAACCTCCCTGGGCAGCCCCTTCCAGTGCTCTGTCACCCTCACCGTGACCAAGTCCCTTTTCTGCAGGAAAGTTTAAATTTTCGTTTAAAAAAGTTGAAAAGGAAAGTTGGGAGCTGTATCAGCTGCCACCAAGAGAAAATGTTCAACAGGTGCTCATTTGGGATGAGAAAAATTTGTGGTGAGTGGGAAGAGTGGCTTGGGAGAGAGCTGGAGAATTCTGAACTTGCTGAGGACTCTGCTGTGCACTGTGATCAGAGAGAGGAGCTACGACGCAGATCACAGTGAATTCCACTTTGGATGTGAATCTCAGCAAGTCTGTAAGAGTCTGTGATGAAACTCCATCTGTCCACACTGACAGCTTGTGTGGTTGGTTTCTTCTGGTATGTGGTGGGGGGGAGTGAATTAAAATGTCTTGAGGTCGTTCTTCTAAGCTGTTAATTGCCTGCGTTCACAAGCGGTTTGGTTAACCCTCCTCCCTTTGCGACCGACGCTTCAGATGGGAGCTCTTGGCTGAAATATGGTTGGGGACTCTGCCTCGCAACATTGGTGGCGACCAAGGTGGGACCTCCACAAGGCTACACCACCGCTTCGGCCAACACAGCGACTAAGGAAAAGGCCCGAAAGTAAAAAAGTAAATTGTCAGTGTGCAAGGCTGTGCCTCCCCACTAACAGTGGGGATCCTGCCAAAAGCAAACGGGAGGAAGCAGAAATTTCATTTGGATCCTGTCCCTCAGTGACAGCTGGTGACAGCTGTTTGTGCTGCCAAGGAGCTGCTGCTCCATCTTCTTGGAGCCAGAAGCAGAGCCAGCCCCACTAGCCCTGGCTGATGGCACTGATGCAGGCAGCAGATGAGGAAACGCTCCGTAATACTTCCACGATTCCCCCAACAAACGCTGCCTCTCCCAGCAAACATCTGGACTACGCAAGCAAAACTCCGAACGTAAATTTGGCTCCTGGAGACCCACTGGGCTGAGGCAGTCTGGCTGCGCTCCACGCGGCAGGTGACAGCGTTTTCTCCCTCCTCTGGCAGTTTAATGGCTGGAGTGAGTAAACGGTGGGTTTTTCCCACAATAAAATACTTCCTGACTCACACCAGAGTAACAGAGTTTGTAGGCACAGCTGGATCCAGAACTAGTGTCCAGCGGCTCAGCTTGTCTGAACAGTGTGGAATGTCCAGGTAAGGATAACACATCCCCATGAGAGAAATGGCATTCCCAATGTACAGTGATATTAGGAAGAACTTCTTCACAGGAAGGGTGGTCAGGCACTGGAATGGGCTTCGCAGGGAGGTGGTTGAGTCACCATCCCTAGATGTGTTTAAAGATCGTTTGGATGAGGTGTTGAGGGATGTGGTTTAGGGGTGAAGTTGTAAGGTGGGGTAGACGGTTGGAGCCGATGATCCCGGGGGTCTTTACCAACCAGAGTCATTCTGTGACTCTGTGAATCAAGTCATTAGCAAATCTCTCCCTCCACGAGCACTACATGTACATGTGATTGGTGCAGTCACACAGAACATTAGCAGAGATTGTCAGATGTTGTCCTCCCCCTCTACTCTGTCCTGGTGAGACCATATCTGGAATATTGTGTCCAGTTCTGGGCCCCTCAGTTCAAGAAGGACACAGGACTGCTGAAGAGATTTTAGCGCAGAGCCACAAAGCTGATGAAGGGAGTGGAGCATCTCCCTGATGAGGAAAGGCAAAGGAAAATGGGTCTCTTGACATTGGAGAAAGGGAGACGGAGGGGTGACCTCATTAATGTCGATAAATACGTAAAGGGTGGGTGTCAGGAGGATGGAGCCAGGCTCTGCTCAGTGTCATCCAATGATAGGAGGACAAGGGGCAATGGGTGGAAGATGGAACAGAGGAGGTTCCACGTCAATATGAGAAGAAACGTCTTCTTCACCCTTCTAGGGTGACAGAGCACTGGGACCTGCCCAAGGGGGTTGTGGAATCTTCTTCTCCGGAGACGTTTTAAAACCCTCCTGGACATGTTTTCTGTGTGACTGCATCTAGGTGATCCTGCTGTGGCAGCAGGATTGGCCTGGATGATCTTTCGAGGTCCCTTCCAATCTCCAATATTCTGTGATTGTCACAGAAGAAAAATGAGATCAGAATTATTTAGTTTCCACTGATGATGCAAATGTAGGAAACGAATACTTCTAGCATCATCCTGAGAGATCTACTTTCGACCAACTTCTACCATTAAAAGCTGCTCCTTTTGCAGACACAGCACCTCCTCAATGAAAATCTGCTACTTGACTGTATGACAAGTGACAGTGACACACAGACCTCTGAGAAAGGTCATCTCCAATTTACAGCTGTCAGTAAGGATGTTTTTTGGGACTAACCAAGAACCATCTGTTGAATTTGTTCCTGCGTTTTAAAATAACAAATCACAAGCGGGCTCTTAATTACATTTTTAAAGCAGGAGTGGGCAGCAAAGTCCTGACTGACAGCTGAGCAGGACTTTCAAGTGCCTTTGCAGGCTGCTCATTAACCCACACGGGAGCCTCCAGCGTTACACAGCGTTCCCGTGAAAATACCCTCCCTGCTAGCGAGAGCTTCCCTTGGAGACGAGAGAGAGTGGAAAGCAGGAGCGGTGGAGACGCGGGGAAGGAGGTACGGAGCCTGACCTTGTCTCCAGCGAGGATCTTGAAGGATGCCATAACCTGATCAGCAGTGTCTGTATCTGCCGTTTCACGGGACATGAAGTCGATGAAGGCCTGGAAGGTCACTACGCCCAGACGGTTTGGGTCGACGATGCTCATGATGCGGGCAAACTCTGCCTCTCCCTAGAGAACAAGAGAGTCGCGTAAGCCTGGGCGTTTGGGCAGCGGTGCTGTTGAAGCGGGGAGGAACTGCTCAGCAGCACAGCTCACAGCTAGGAAAACAAAGCCAAACAGAAACCACTTCCATTATTTTCTAAGCAAGATACTATTTTTTAGCGTGCTGTTGCGTACAAATGCTTCCCACTCGTTCGTCCTTTGAAACAAAATAGTCTCAGCTGTGCCCTAGGATAACATCCAAATCCATCTGGCTCTAGGACAACGCTCCTATCAGGGAACACTGTTACAGGCTTCAGGGGAAGTCTCTGTAATACAGGCCCAGTTCTAACAACAGTTGACAACCTGCATTCCTCAAATCCTTTGACTGCTGTGTATTAAAAGAGACCTTTACAGATTTCTTCAGCTGCCAGAACAGAAGCCACCAGCAGAAATGTCTCTGGGGTCTTAAAAAGTATCTGGTTCATCTTAAATAGATGGTTTGCAAAAGGACTTGCACATCTGGAGTGGCTCACAGAAGCAGCCTCTAAGGGAAGATCCTACAGAGGAGTTTGCTGCAGAGGCTAAAACCTTGTAGTGTAGTTTTCAGCATTTATTTATTTAGTTAGTCTCACAGAAACAGAAGATCATCTGTTCTCATCTGCGGGGCTCTTTCAGCACCAGAGAAGGACGAGGGTTGAGCAGAGCCAAGTCTTCTCCTGGGAAGAGGCTCTTGTAACACATCTAGAGCAGTTTATCTTCCAGAGTAATTAAGATGTTGAATCAGACGTTACTGCAGTTTGGCACGCTGCACCAGGGAGTCTCTAGCTGTACTGGGCTGGCGAGCGAGACGAATGCGCGCAGAGACACCGAGAGCAGAACTGGATGCTTTGCACTGCGCTCTTCTCCTGCCCTGTGATGAGCACCAGTCTTTGGTGAAGATCTCCTTATCAGCTCTCAAGGAGCCCCATGTTACCCTAGCTCAGATACACTGTTGAGGACAGAGCCACGGGGACTACTGGAACGTGAGCGTCCACGTACAGGAGGAGAGATGGGAAATAGCTGCTAGGAATGGCAGGAGTAGCACCTGAGCGTGGCAGAACTCAGGCTGTGTTCAACTGTCAGCTTAGTTCAACTGCTGCTTGGGGCTGGGGAGGCTGTGCAGGGTGCAGCTACCAATGGGTGGAAGTTTTAATTCTTCTACGTGCAGCTGCACAGTTTGGAAAACATCACTTGTATTTGAAATACCAAGAGTTAGACAGTAATTTCCAGTCTTTTACCTTCAGCTACCACTGTGAGATAAGAACTACACAGGTACAGGTCTGATGTTAGTTAACAGCCACTGCTAATAGTTCTGGAAGAGGAGTCTCTATTTACCTTGAGTCACTACACATTGTCCCTGTTGGCAGGTGCCTACAAGACTCACTGTGAACAGGAGTGACAAAGGGCTCTACGTTACCATATTGTAACCCATGGAGATAAGGCAGGCTCGGAAATCTTCACAATCCATCATACCAGTCTTCTTCTACAGGGAACGATGCAAAGATGGGAAAAGCCAACAGTGAAAAGAGAGCAGGCCAGGGAGAAATGAACCCACAGAAGACATAACAAAGAATTGAGTTGCAGTGGGAGGAGATGGAAGGGAGGATTTACAGGACAATGAGAAACAAGTGTAGTTTGTGAAACCATAAAGAAGCAAAGGTGGGTTTGGACACGGCTTGCACACAAGGGTTTACACACAATTGATGATGAAAACAAGGAATGAAGGTATCACACAAGGCAGATTGAGGGACAGAAAAGGAGCATTAAGTGACACAGAAATGAGTGAAGATATAAAAGGAATTTTCCCAAGCAGGGCAAACAATGTGGGAATGAAGAAGGGACAGATAGCAAAGTACATTTAGAGAGGAAGTGGTAGAGAGAAGTCATTGACACAGAGTAAAAGACAAGAACAGCAGTGACAGACGGATCAAGACAAACAAGAAAAGAGAGGAAAAAAACCTGTTATTGTTTCACAGTTTAACATCTGGCTGTGCTCACCACCAGCATTCAGTACCTGTGCATCGTTTCCAATATCGTAACCCAAGCTGATGAGACAGGCTTTGAATTCCTCGGGGCCAAGTGTGCCGGAGTGGTCCTGGTTATGCGGTGTGCCAGGCAGCAGGACATGCAGTGCCAGTGGTGTGACGGTGTGGAGCAGAAGGGAGACACAGAGGAGGTCAAAGGAAGGTGGAAGGACAACAAAGAGGTGCACCATGCAGTGGATGAGGAGAGGGGGAAGAGGAGGGATGACATGCAGAGAGGCAGATGGGGAAGAAAAATAAAAAGTGCACAACATTAGATTATCACAATGACATTTCAGGATGTGCTACAAATGCTCTTGGGACTGGTCCTTCTCAGAGAGCATTTGAATGACAAAACCAGATGATGCTGACAAGCCTCAAAATCTCCACCTCCCACGTGAATTACTTGCATCACTGCTCGCTATCCAGTGTCAGAAGCCCCGTGTTTCACTAGGAGCCCAGAGTGCAGGTAAGCAGGCAGAGGCAGTGGGAAGCATTGCCTTCATCTTCTAGTCAAGAGTCCCTCTAAAAGGAGGAGGTGAGTGCAGGTCCTTTTGGCAACATGCCGACAGAAGCTTAGCTGTCAGGGCACCCCGGGAACAGACAAGGAGAACCAGCTGAAGCTCGGGGGAGCAGTGTTACGGCTGTATTCGTGAGACCTGCACCGGAGACGGAGCTATTTCGAGTGCTCAGCCCTGCAGACAGCACTGCTGTACAGCACAGCACAGCCTGGCAGCTGCTGTTCCCTTTACTCATTTCCCCACGCCCCCAGAGCTTGGATGTCCCCACCAAACTATTCACAAGCTACCACGGTAACTGAGAATCTCCGTCCACCCGGCAGGATTTTAATTCAGGACAGCTCCCAAGCACTAGGAAAGCCCTGCCTGCCACCACCATCTCTGGCCAGGCTAATAATCTATGGACAGGATGGTGGGGGCCAGTCCAAGTCATTTTCCTAAAAAAAACCAGCTTGCAAAGTCAGTGTTAAGGCTTCCTAAGCCAAATACACATTGAACGTAGAAGACACATTAAAATCATAGAATGGTTTGTGTTGGAAAGGACCTCAGAGATTATCTACTTCCAAGCCCTTGCCATGGGCAGAGACACCTCTCACCAGACCAGGTTGCCCAGAGCCCTATCCAACCTGGCCTTGAGCACTTCTAAGGATGGAACAGTCACAACGTCCCTGGGCAACCTGTTCCAATGCTTCATTACCCTCATGGAAAGGAATTTCTTCCTCAGATCCAATCTAAATCTCCCCTCTTTTAGCTTGAAACCATCCCCGTTGTCCTATCACTGGAGCTCCTCAAAAACAGTCCCTCTCCATCTTTCCTGTAGCCCCTTCAGGTAGTGGAAGCTGCTATAAGGTTCCCCTAGAGCCTCTTCTTCTCCAGGCTGAACAGTCCCAATTCCCTCAGCCTATCCTCATAGCAGAGGTGCTCCAGCCCTCTGATCATCCCTTGTGGCCTCCTCTGGACCCACTCCAACAGTCCCCTGTCCTTACACCGGGGACTCCAGAACTGACCCACAGCACTCCAGGCGGGGTCTTGGTAAGCCACCAAGCTGCAGCCAGCACTGACATACCCTGTCAAAGTGGTTGAAAGATGCCCGGAACTCGTTCATCTGTTCCTGGCTGATTCCTTTGGCATCGCGCGTCAGGATCTGGTTTTCCACCTCATTGATGGTTCTGGCAATTGTTGTTAGTAACTGCTCCCAGCCCACTCGGATGTGCTGCAAAGAGAGGACAGAACAATCTTAAGAACGAAAAGTAGCCCTTCTGCTTCTGAGCTCTGTGGCGTGAACGTGCTGCTTGTTGCTAATTAAAAGATCCTGGTGGCCAAGCAGAAGAAATCCATTTGCTCAGAAAAGCTGCTTTCCTATCTGCAGTGTGAGCCAATTAGATGTTTAAAATGTGAATTTTGACTGAGAAAATATTGCAGAAACCAATTTCCGATCTTAAGAAAATCTTGGCCCTATTGAAGAGTTCCTCTGCCTTGTCAGAACGACATACTGGGGGCTCCTATGTGAATCAAACTTAGTCCTTCTAGGACTCAGCTGGGCAGAAAACTCTCCTCCCCAAGAAAACAAATCACAGTCCTTGGAAGACACTGGTGCTCCACTGGCTCTGCTGTTGCTTAATGGAGAGCTGGCCAGAAACCAAAAGCCAAGTTTCAAAGCCCGTCTGTGTTCTGCTGGGCTCGTGTTGAACTCAGATTGCTTCCAAGAAACCTCACGTTGTCAACAGAAACACAGACTCCGATTTTAAAAGGCTCTCATTGGACTTTTTTTTCTTTTGCCAGTCTGTGTCAGCTCAAAATCACCAGCACTCCTCTGGTCTTCCTAATCCCAGCCAACTGACTGCCACGACCGGGCGGCAGCAGAGATGGGAGCAGCCAGTATTTCCAGCAATACTGTTGATCTCATTCAGTTCTTTTGTATTGCCTATATTTGGAAGTATATGGAGATGGGTTGGCATGAAGCACAGGGCAAGGCAACATGTTGCTGCAGGCTTGGCCACACTGTCAAGCTGTTGGTTTTCCTGAGAACCCCGACGTGTTGCCAGAGCTAGATGTGGCTGATGCTAACTGCCCCCAGCAGATGCGGCTGTCTGATCCACTGCCAAAACTTTACCTCCATGGTGTAGTTGGTGTGCTTGTTGTCAAAGATAAGTGCTTCCTGGATCTGTTGGTGGTCTCCTTCCAACTGATCAATCTTTGGTTTGTAGTTCACAATGCTCTTCTCATACTGCCGCAAGTGGTTGAGCTGGTCCTCCAGGGTTCCGTGCATCTCTATGGAAATGCGGCCGATCTCCTGCAACAGCAAAGCCAAAGGGGTCAGACCTTCCGGAAGAACAAGCGTCGACAGGCTTGATGTTTATTGCCGCTCTAGCCTGCTCACGCAGGAGGATGACTAAAAACAATCTGATGGAGCAGTTCTTTTAAACGATGACTGTGTCAGCAAAAATTTTACCAGAGCCCTGAACATTCTCCAAGGGAGGTGACTCACGAGATGTGTCTAATGCGAGGGTACACGAGAAAAGGAAGCTGCAGTGCTTAAGCTACTCATGTTCCAAGCCAGACCTTTTCCTGGTGCACTGTCTGCCGCTAACTCAGTCCTTCCATACAGACATTATCTATGATAGCTCTCTTCTTGACAGCTCCTGCCATTGCACAGCTTCCATTTCATCAACTCCAATTACTTTAACTCAAATCTAAAGAGAGATCTCCCTTAATATGTCCCTTTTGCTGAGGTCTGATATTCCTGCATCAGGAATGGTGTGGCCAGCAGGAGCAGGGAGGTCATTCTGCCCCTGTACTCTGCACACCTTGAGTACTGTGTCCAGTTCTGGGCCCCTCCATTTAGGAAGGACATTGAGGTGCTTGAGCGTGTCCAGAGAAGGGCAACGAGGCTGGTGAGAGGCCTTGAGCACAAGCCCTATGAGGAGAGGCTGAGGGAGCTGGGATTGTTTAGCCTTGAGAAGAGGAGGCTCAGGGGAGACCTTATTGCTGTCTACAACTACCTGAGGGGTGGTTGTGGCCAGGAGGAGGTTGCTCTCTTCTCTCAGGCAGCCAGCACCAGAACAAGAGGACACAGCCTCAAGCTGCGCCAGGGGAAATTTAGGCTTGAGGTGAGGAGAAAGTTCTTCACCGAGAGAGTCATTGGCCACTGGAATGGCCTGCCCAGGGAGGTGGTGGAGTCGCCAACTCTGGAGCTGTTCAAGGCAGGATTGGACGTGGCACTTGGTGCCATGGTCTAGCCTTGAGCTCTGTGGTGACAGGTTGGACTTGATGATCTAGGAGGTCTCTTCCAACCTTGCTAATACTGTGATACGAGTTGCATTTATTTAGAAGTGTGCACCAAGACCACCACTGTGAGAGCAGCTACGCAAAATACACCCCTGGCTGAGGGGCCGTAACTTGCTGGTAAACACAAGGCATTAAAATACCAGTGCTTCCCAGTTTAAGTCACGTATTTTTATCTCTGTACTAAAGAGTTAGGGGAAGGAAAGTACAANATGAGGTCTCTTCCGACCTTGCTAATACTGTGATACGAGTTGCATTTATTTAGAAGTGTGCACCAAGACCACCACTGTGAGAGCAGCTACGCAAAATACACCCCTGGCTGAGGGGCCGTAACTTGCTGGTAAACACAAGGCATTAAAATACCAGTGCTTCCCAGTTTAAGTCACGTATTTTTATCTCTGTACTAAAGAGTTAGGGGAAGGAAAGTACAAGAACTTCATTAATCAATATCCACCTTGGGATTCTCCACATTCTCTATGGAAGTTTCACTAGCTGTAAGCTGAAGGAAGAGTGACCATGACAGCAGTCAAGAAAGACCAAGGATCAGAGTATCAGTGAAGATAACAGACTGTTTCAAAACAAGCAGAGCAGTACCTCCATTTTGGTCTGAATCCAGGGTCCAATGACATTGGCCTGGGCACCAAACTGTTTACGAAGTCGTTCATTTTGCTGCTGGCGAGCGTGTTCTTCCATCAGGGCCTGATCCCTTCTGGGAACCAGCTGCCGCACCTGCAGCAGAGAGTAACAAAGCGTGTGCTTCAGCCATATGAAGGCACCACCATGGCCAGCCTAGGAGGGAAGAGCGGGAAGCCCCTGGAAGACCAGAAGTTGGTTCCATTCACTACTTGGGTTTCAGTGGCTCATGTTAACTGAATTGCAGCACCCTGTTCAGATCTCACCGTGGTGACTGTGTTTGGTACAAAGAACTATCATCAGAACAGCCGCAATGGAGAGCTGGCTGCTCTTTAGGATTCCAGCTAGGGAACTTTACTTGACTGTGGATGTAAAACATCAGAATGACCATTGGAATGGTGGAAAAATTGAATTCCACCTCATGCACCATCCTTGCTTGTCAGGTCAAATAAGGACTGAAAACCTCAAAGCTTTTAATTCAGCATCCTTCGCTATGAAAGAAGCCAGGAAAAGGGATCTGACATTCCTTGGGCATTTGTATGCAAGATCTCTTCCACTTTCCAATCACAGGGCAACTGAGCAAAAAAAATGACAGCAACTAAGCAAGAGAGAGTAACTGAAGAGTAAATCATCCACTTCCTGGGGCCCCAGGGACCGAGAAGCAGAAACCTCCCACACTAACTTGCAAGGCTGGAAAGAACTCACGTGTTCCCATTTGCCATTGATCTCATGGGGGGTGATCGTAGTGTAAGGATTTGTTCCTGCCATGTTGACATGGTATGTCTGGACAATCTTTGAGACTTCATTGTGGATTCCCAGGATGGCTTGTCGTTCCTTGTCGGCATCTGGCAAAGTGGCTTTGAACTGCTCATGGGCTGTGCTTAATCCCTGCAGAACAAAGTCAGCAGCAGAGGGGTGGTCAGAGCATTAGTTACTCAACAGCAAAGCTCCCCCAGCAGAAGCGACCGCAAAAGCTCACACTTCCCAGGACACAGGGCTACTCTAATACACTCCTCCCGTTCTCTCAGTATCACCAAGAGGCTGTTTTAAGCAGTTACATGATGCAAAGTGTCATTTTCCCTCTGTTTCAGTCTCCTGTTGACAGTCCAGCGCCAGATGTCACATCTCCAGAAGCAGCAGAATAATTCTGCCTACTAATTTACGGGGCACTAGTTCTCCAGCATTGCTCAGCGACTGCCTGTCAGCCTTTCGGGAAGAAGATCTGCCTGCCAGCACTACCACAAAAGCAGTCGTGCCTCGCCGGAGTGAACGTGCCGTGGTTTTCTTTTCCCTCTGCATAAGCACTCGTTCTACACCCAAGACAACTCCGGGTGAATAAGATGTCAGAGTCAATCTGATCCGCCAGTAGGAACGAAGTAAAGGTCTTCAGCCAACAGCAAACTTGCACAGGTAACAGGCTCCTGCTGCTGCAAGCAAGATCCTTCTCCCTGAGCAAACAGCCCCTCTCTGTTCCTGGTCCTGCTGTGGTGCCCAGAGTGTTCTCCAAGGGCTGGTGGAGGGGGCAACGCTTGCAGGCAGTTTGTGGACAGCGGACAAGCCAGTTGTCCCTGGCTCGTCTCCCACTGCTTCTAGAGGCCTTTAAGGTACTTCATCCCAAGGCGCCTGAAAGATCAAAACTAGGGAAGCAAACACAGGAAAAGAGGCAGCAAAACAAACGGAGGAGGAGGACAGGGATAACTGAGGGAAAAGTGTGAAGAGCAGAGAGAATCAAAGTCAACCACGTGACTGACCCCTCTCTTACAATGCTAACTACTCTTTGTAAAATTGCTTCCTTCCATGGTGACTCACTGCTCTGCAGCTGCTGCAGTGGCCACAGGGATGTAATTTGACTCTGGGGGGCTGGGCACCATCACAGAGAGATGGAGGAAGTGTTTAAATGCTGTTTGGATTTGTTAAGCATTATGAGGGACTTGATGAACCCCTTTGTTCAGCAGAGAAAGGGTGGAAGAAACAAGGAGAAGCTCAGTAACAGAGCTGGTACCGGACTGGGGTTATTTCACTGCTCCCACTGTCTCACATTCTCTACCTCACCGATGGCCACGTTGCTGTCAGCTGTTCCACAACCAAGGGAAGAGCAACTCCTGCGCTCAGAGGTCTGAAAAGTACCTGTAGGTGCCTCCTGTTGCTATCCAGTTGCTTGTTGTCTCACATGAGACAATACAAACTTCACATGGGACAACCAACCCGCACAACCTGCGAGTAGCGCTAAGATTTGCTCAAGCAAGTTGAAAAACAGCCCCACAAGACCCTAAAAGAGTCTCAGTTTTCAGGCTTTCATTGATAAAACTCTGGTGCTACACTGCAAAATCCCCCTTTGGTGCTCTGTGTTCCACTTGGATGGTCTGAGCATGTTTCAGACCTATTCAGATCCAGGTTTTTGGAGAAAATAAAGTTAAAACACACTTCTGTTTGTTTCTCTTGCCGAGTCTCACTCACTGAAGCAGAAGAACCAAAACTTGGCCTACAAATTTAGCACCACCAGGAACAAGGAGACCCTCAACCTTTCTCTATCTCAGCCCAGCTGTTGCAAGTGACTACTCTGTACCTGGATCTCCTCGATAGTATGAACAATGAATGTGTCCTGCAGGTCTTCCATGGCCCCTTCCATCCAGTTATTGAAAGGGGCAGCTCGTTTGGCATATTCCAGGTACAACTGGTCGATGGTTTCCAGTAGCTTCTCTGTCCTCTGGGCACGCACAAAAACAAGAAGAAAATCAGGAAAAGATGGTCACAGACAAAGAAATCGCATCGATCTGTGGACTGTCTGAGCTGCTCCTTCCTTTCAGAAGGTGCTGTCAGGACAGCCCCTTGCTGTTAGGAGATTACACACAGAATGTATTTTTTTGTCAGAGGCCCTTTGAAATAAAACAAAAAACAGGAGAGTCTTTTCAATCAGAAGGAAATTACAAAACACAGAAAACCAGAAATAAATCAGTACCCTGAGCAAATGAATGGCACCATCATCGGGCTGGAAAGAGGAAAAGCAAACTGAGTCTACTGAAAGACAGCCCTCGTTTCCAGTCTGGGGTACTCCAGGAGTGCACGAAATAGCTGAAATTAGTTGCTCATGCCCACTGCAGCTGTCACCTACCCACACAATACCAAAGGTCCACTTTATAACATTTCTCACCTCCAAGGCCTCTCTACGTTTCTGGGTTAGGGCACCCAGATTATCCCACTGGTCACAGATCTTCTGGCACCTGGCATTGACACTGGGAGAGTCGTAATAGTCCAGCTCACTGTAAGAGGTGGGGAAAGAAGGACAAGAAGTAAAATAAAGACCTTATGGAGAAAAGAAACCCATTAGAAATTTGATTTGAGGACAGATTCGGTTAAAGAGCTCATAGTCTCTGCAAGTCAAGCAAGCCAACCAGACAGGAGTACCTAGTTTTGGAGATGGCTCTACGTCATGGTCCATCACACACCACCGAGCAGAAAGAAAAACCACCACCAGCACCCAAGGCCTCGGATACTGGTGCTGGCTGCCCGATGGGGATAGTTTGGCAACAGGGAAAGGCTAGACTTTTGCTCAAGATGGGAATAAACAGATTATGAGCACAGCAACAGGCCCTTGCATTCTTCTTAAGAACATGACGCACTACTCTACCTACACCTAGTGCATCACAACAGGCAGCAAAGGCTTTACTATGAAGGGAAAGAAACTGCTTAAGGTCAAAGTACAGGGCACAAAAAATGGCTAAGTGAGACAGTCCAGTGATTTATTTAGAACAACCCCAGAACTACGGCGTGGCTTCCTCTCCTGTGACTAGGAGTGCTTTGCTGAGATGTCTGTAGGCTGGAAGATTGGCTGCTAAGCATATGGTTGGGGAAAGGAAAGCACGGGGGTTAACTGAAGCTTGTGGTTCTGTATTTGCTTGTGCTCTTGGTTCTGCACAGAATCAGAGGGAGACCAGTCACGCTGGGAAATGTTAACTTCAAAACACAGAGCAGAATAACTCCCTGGATGACCCTGGGCCATCTGATGAGCATTTCTCTATGCAGTAACACGGATTTAAAGAGTTTTCCTCTTGCGTCCCCAAATCCCGTTTGTTCCCACCACCGTATTGCCCTCCTGAGGTGTGTGGGCACAACTTTTGGTGGAGGCTTATAGTAACCCAGTCAGTAAGCTCATTGGGGCTAAAAATAACTTTTTCCTTGCTGGGTTTTTAATCCAGATCAGTTCCTTGATCTACTTTGCTGGAGAGCCAGCACCGCAGATGAAAGAACTGCTTCTGAAATCCTGGCTTGTAACACACTCATGCTGGACCACTACTGCTGGGGGGCAGAATGCGCCCTGTGCCCAAAACCACTCGGCATGGGCAGCCAGAGTGGTTTCCTCCAGACCCTTTTTCTCTCCAGAGGTGAAAATTGCTCAGCCATGGATTATCAGTGCCTGCTCAGCCTGGATTACCATCATGTCCCGAGACAGGAGATGGTTTTTTGAAGGATGGCTGCACTCGCTGTTGTCAAACCTTGGAGGAAATCACCTCTCTCCCCAGTTTAGGGTTCAGCCTTCCCCGCTGCTCGTAGAGCTGCAGGTGCTGTGGCTGGCATGCTGTGCATGCTTTGGCAGTGGCAGGTCAGCTAAGGCTCACTAGCCAGCCTCAGTTTTAATCTTACTGACGCAGAAGATTGCCCAAAACCCTCCCTTGTAAATCTGTTGCTACGAGAGAAATGATCTCGATCCATTCATCCTGATTTTTACGAGAAAAATAACCTCTCAGGCCAAGAGCGCTGATCTTAGCGCAGAGACTAACCTGACAGGCAAATGTGATGGTACAGAAATATTTCCAAGAGCTGTTCAGACTGGCTGTGCCAGCAAACAGACAGCGATTCAAACCTTCCTTGCTGTGCTGCAGAGGCCAGCTCCTAACCTGCCTGCTATCTCCTGCAATCAAACCTCCAGCCTTGAGCAGTCCCTGTTCCACCTGTTAACCTGTCCCTTGAGAAGACTGGCAGGAAGGTGGGGGTTTCCAAGCCGGGGGAAGTGGAGGGTTGAGCTGCTGTGAGGATGCTCTGGAGCAAGTGCCAACCTGGGCCCACGTGCTGCCTTCCTCCTGGGGCAAAGGGTGGCAGCAGAGGCCATGATGGGCACAAACATCGGCTGAATTTCTTCTTTTCAGATTTTTTTGTAAAAGAGAGAAAACTGAGAACCTGCCGTCCTCTGCTCTTCACAGAAAAGTATGACAGCACAACAGCTCTGGAACCAAGCAGGCACCTATGTCAGACTCGTTAGGAACGGTCTCACGGCAGCACAGTGAGCTGCAGGAGGATGGGAACTTGGCTTGGGAATAGAATGCTGCCACCCCCACAACTCATCCGCTCTCTGGCCTCTCTCCCGGTGCATCCGGATACTGAGGAGCAGTATCCTAGATACTGTTTAGAAACACTGGGACTTCCCAACATTGTTGGAGAGAGACTGGTTTGTGGCTTTGCAGAGGCCAGAGGGTAAGGCTGCTGAAGGTTCTCTGGGGTCCATACTTGAGCTCTTGTGCAATAGCCGCAATCTGCTCCACGCGGTCCTGGTGGGCAGCCAGGTCACTCTCAAAGGCTTCATGTTTCTTCAGAAGGGCTTTGATCTCCGACAGGGTTGCAGTCTCATAATCCTTCTGCTGCAGCATTGCTTCCTTACCTGGGGAGGGAGCCAAAGGACAAGAGAATGAGGGGCAGGCTCCCCCGTGTCCCCAGAGCCAGCTCTCAGCCACCAAGGCAGCCCCGGAGACTCTCAAAAAGGCACCTGCCCCACTCTAGACACCCCGCCTGAAGTTCTGCCCTCATCTGTGCTTGTGCTGGCCTAGAGATGCACAATCCTCACACTCAAAGCACGGAGCAAGTTTCCATTAACAGAGAAGGGCGGGTAGTGCAGCTGCTGCCAGCGTGGACTCCTCTTCCTCCTCTCATCTCAACGCCCATGCGTAAACTGGCCTGTGCTGGCCCTCTACAGCTACAGCAAAACTGACTGCGCTGTAACAGCTCTTCCTCTGCTCTGTGGCTCTTTGCTATCCAAAGCTGTTGCTTTGCAATGACTAGGGAATGCAGCTGCAGCGGAACACCGATGAGTGTCATGCACTCGTGTCGAATAAAATAAGAAATAGAATCATTGCATTCCCAAGTGGAGATTTCAAGGAAGGACCTAGGCATAAGCCACCTCTCCTTCCCTGCGTAAGGGACAGCACCACGTCAGGCAGCAGGAAGCAGGGGGGTTGGCAATACCATCTGTCCAGGACTCGTGAATTGATGCCTTCTGCCGGAACTTCTCTGCCAGGTGATCCAGCCTCTCTAGCCTCCGGATCTCATTCAACAACCACTCCTCATAACCCTTCTCGGCCTGCTCAAGGCCACCCCAGGCATTGTTTATATCCTAGAGACAGAAACACGATGAGAAAAGGTGGGTTAGAACATGGGGGCAAGACACATGTCAGCTTTAGTCTCAAAGAACCATCATGGTTGGAAGAGACCTTCAAGATCATGAAGTCCAACGATCTGCCCTGTAACCCTGAACCGCTAAACCGTCTCCAGAAACACCCTGTCTGTCCGTTTTTTGAACCACTCCAAGGATGGTGCCGCCACCTCCTCCCTGGGGGCAGCCTGTTCCAAGGCCTCCCCACTCTTTCTGGGAAGAAGTTTTACCTAAGATCCAATCTGAACCTTCCCTGGTGCAACCTGACCCCATTTCCTCTTGCCCTATTGCTGTCTCCAGGAGCTCCATGGTTACAGGAGCAGATGTTGGCTTCTCCTCCCACAGGGTTGTGCAGACAGATCAGGGAGATGAAGTGCCAGACTTAAGCAGGATGCGCAGTGTCAGGATACACCTGTCTGCACTTCTCCACATGAAACTTCAACAAGACCCAAACATTTTCCAATTAGAAAAAAATAAAAGGTGCCCAGAGATGTTCTCACACAGGCATGCAGCTCGTGAAGCACTGACTGCTTAACTGTCTCCTGTCCTGCCCTCACTGAACCATGTTCTGTAGGGTCCATACCGCAGAACAGCTTACTCCAATGTGAGGCGTGCTCTGCACACCCCTGGGCAGAAAAGGAGTCTCAATTTTTAAGCATGGTTGGGGTACAAAGAATTGCAGAATGGTTTGGGCTGGAAGAGGAGAGACCACAGAGATCATCCAGTCCCAACCCTCTGCTATGGGCAGGGACACCTCTCACCAGACCAGGTTGCCCAGAGCCCCATCCAACCCGGCCTTGAACACTTCCAGGGATGGAGCAGCCACAACCCCCTTGAGCAACCTGTTCCAGCACCTCAGCACCCTCACGGGGATGAATTTCTTCCTCGGACCATATCTAAATCTCCCCTCTTTTAGCTTGGAACCATTCCCCTTGTCCTGTCACCAGAGTCTCTGGTAAAAGCCTTTCTCCAGCTTTCCTGCAGCCACTTCAGGTGCTAGAAGATCCCTTCTGGAACCTATTCTTCTCAGACTGAACACCCCCAGGCCCTCAGCGTATCAAGCAGTCACTCCCACTCACCGAGACCATTTTCCCTTCAGAAGGCATGAAGGCTGGCCTGTTGCTGAGCCGCAGCTTGGTCTGTAAGGTATTGAAGTTGATCTCAAGTTGGCACTTCTCCTGGACCTTAGGGGGTTTGTGCAGGCGGCGATAGTCCCGGAAGTCCTCCAGTTTCTGCTGCATGGCCTGCATGGTGTTCTCAGGGGCCCGGTTCTCCAACCAGGGGATGGTGCGACGGATCCACTCCAGCAGCTGGAAAGAGCAGTGACTACTTTTACACTTGCTATCAGAAAGGTTTTGCCACCAGCAGTGCTTGTAAAGAAAACTTCCCCAGCTTTCTTGGAAGTCCTTTTTTCTCCATGAGCAGTCTATTCCCTACCTCACTAAGCAGCACTGCTTCTTGCAGCACTGGCAATCCACCATGGCACAGCTTTTGCACAGTTAGCACCAAACTGTGTCCTCAGGCAGCACTAAAGCCGTAGTTTTACTGGACTGTTGCAAGGATGCTTTAAGTCATTGTCTCTGGAAAGGTCTGGCAGGAAACATAGAATCATTCAGGCTGGAAAAGACTCTTGGGATCGAGTCCAACCATCCACCCTACTCTACAACTTCCCTCCTAAGCCAGATCCCCCAACACCACATCTAAGCAACTTTCAAACATATCCAGGGATAGGGACTCAACCACCACCCTGGGCAGCTCATTCCAGTGCCTGAACACTCTCTCAGTGAAGAATTTCTTCCTGATGGCCAGTCTAAACCTACTCTGTTGAAGCTTGAAGCCCTCCCCTCTGGTTCTGTCGCTAATGACCTGCGAGAAGAGACCAGCACCAACATCTCTGCAATGTCCTTGCAGATAGTTGTAGAGAGAGTTGAGCCTCCTCTTCCTCAAACTAAACAGCCCCAACTCTTTCCATCTCTCCTCATAAAAGACGTATTCTCATGAGGAGGACACAAGTTTCTGCCTCCAGTTACACTTTTCCTATTGTAGGTTGCTCTTGGAACAGCCCTCCTGTGCCAATCTGTTTGGAATCAGGCAAAATGCTAACGCCCTGGACATGCTACCGTGTAAGTGCAGTAGTCCCTACGCTTTTCAAACTGGGCTGAAACTAGCTCACAGGCTATGTTTGCCCTTCTCTGCCATCCCCTCTCTACTCGCCCTCCACAAACGCATTCCACTTAACATCTGGTCAGTTCTGTAGCTTCACAGCTGTCAGCTTCGACCTTCTCAGTCAACAAAAGCAGCCTCCAGCTTGCTCCTTACACAGGTTCTTCTCAGAGATCAACAAATGCATCTCTCTGAACGCATTAACACGTCGATATAGTCAGGTCTATTTTATATACCTCAACTATCTTTAACTCCCATTCTCCTCTCTCTGATCCAGCTCCTCACTCCTGCCGTTTATCAGCACACCATTAAAGGATAAAATCCTTTAATTTAGTGTATCCTGTGGCTGCTCTTCATAAACTGAAAAAGTCAAAGCTGCTCCATGGAAGCTTTCTGTCTTAAAGTAGATTGCTCCTGCCTTTGACTTTTCTGAAACTAGAAAAGGAAAATCAAGGAATTTTCCAGGAAAACATATCCTTTCCACACCAGAAACCCAAGAGCACCATGGACACCTACATCGCTAGCCAGTTTCTCATAGTCTTCCATGAGCTGTTCATTTTCTTGGTTGACTGCCAGCACCTTGCAGATACGATTTGCTGCTGTCTCCGCCTGAGGAACAGAAGAAAAGCAGAAGAAGGGAGAAGTGTGAAAAAAAACAAACCACAAACCCAAGGCTCGCAGATCAGCTACCTGATACACACCTATGGGTAACATCTCCTACCCTTGGCTACAGCAACCTGCCTGCACTTCACAACACCTGTCCTGACCTCCGTGCTGTCTATCTGACCCGACGTAATAGTTTATGTTTCCCTTCTCAGGTGAATACACTAATTCCCTCTGAGATTCTCAGCTCTAGCCATCCCATCCTATGTGTCGTGAGTCACTTCTATGCCTTTTCTTAAGCTGCTCCCAGTAAGAGGGGCCTGCTGTTTGCTTACTACTGGAGGGACTCTTTAAAAAGCCAGGGGTGATCTGCCACTACCTCCATGCCACTCACCAGCATTCAGAACTGTAACACCAGCAACGGAGTGGTGTCAGGCTAACGAGACTCTCTACACGCTTTTACCCCAGGAAAGGATTAGGGATTATCTAAGATTAGACAGGCTGGACAAAGTGGCAGATACTCCTCTTAAATTCTGCCCAGCAGAGCTGTCTTCCACCTTTCCCTGTATCTCTGACACTCGGTACAGGGCTGACTCCTCCAGCATCTTGCCACGGACACCCACCATGTCTGTTGATCCAGCTGAGGAGAGGATTATTTTTTCCCCTTGCTGGATAATATTTCTGCTCACTCGCCCAAAATCAGTCTCGCCAAAAAAGAGCCTGCAGCTACTATTTAGTGGAGTTGGTTTTTTTTTCCCCACCATGGGACCAAAGTTGTGTTCTCTGCAGGGAACTGAATGCCTGAATATATGACCAAAGCCAGAGTCAGAAAAGCCCCAGCTATGAAGCAGTCAGTGTGCCCTGGGGCGCGGTGCCTGTGTGTGGAACCCTCGCACAGCAGCTTCTATGGCTATCAGCTCCCATTATATCAGCAGAGGTCCTGCCACAAAGCCTCAGAGGATGTGCCCCTGCAGCAGCTGTCAAGGGCTTGCTTAGCACCCTCTTACCACAGTACAGCTGTCATCACCCTGGTGCCTGGGGATGGTGTCAGAGCTACCCACAGGCCGCCATGGAGTCTCAGTTCTCCTTACAGAGGTTAAGTGGAGACGAAGATGAGGGAGTATGTGCCAACACCACAACACAACAGCTACTAATGCTGCCTCCTGCCTCAGAACTCTGTGTGGACCGATGCCCAAAGCTTTGCTGAACTTAGAGCTGGCAAGTTTCAACCTTTCCCTGTTTTTAAAAGGCCTTTTATTATCTCTTTATTAAATCTCCAAGGCCATTTGATAAAAATCCTCCAATTTCTGCGGCTGACGCGATGCAGCAAGAACAGCGATAAAGTCACAGGCTGCACGGTGATGTACGGATTGCTAAGGTCCCAGGGGACCTGGTGATCTGATTCACTTGTAAGCAGCTGTAGAAACATATATTCAGTCATCTGTCCCTCCACTAAAATGGGCAGACAAACAGTTATTATCCAATCTAAAACACATCAGAGCAGAATGAGCCATTTCACATTGAAAAAATAACATCTGCAACAAGTGCAAACGATGGTACCGTTCAAAAAGCTTGCACTCTTATCTGGTTTTGACTGCAGTTCCTACTTCAGTGGAGTGGGTTTTGATACCCAGAGAAAACTTTATAGACAAAGGACCGAACAGCATGTCAAAGACATTGCCAGGGCCCTACCATGATGTGTCTGGTGACAGCAAGGGGCTGCTTGTGCCAAACGTTTATCCCTCCCTGTGGACCCAGGAGAGGGGTTCCCTGCACACTCTTAGCTTTATTCTTTCACACTCTAGTTGCTCAGTGCTGCAGCAGCCAGCTGTGCAGAGGGACCCCATTTCACAGAGCCGTATTTACTTGTACCTGACGATAGATTTCCTCCAGCTGCCCAAGTTTTCAAATGTGTGTGGATACACGTGCATGTGGAACATCTGTCTGGACACAAAGCCTCTCTGAATGTCAGCAGTTACAACAGTGTTTGTGTTATCTTAACAGCTGAAGTGCAGAGGCATTCTCTCCCCTACCGGTACTTGCCTCCCAACGCTTCTTGCCCGCTCTCGACTGTTCTGCCTGCAGCGTGCTGCAGTGTGGGCACTACCCTTGTTGATGTAATGAACAACTCATCACACTGACTTGCTCTGAGCAAGGCAGGACAAACTTCCCAGAGTTTTCAGATAAACCCCCCAAATGCCTCCCTTGCTGCTGCTGCTGCTGGGCTGATCTGTGGCGATGGCAGCCTCAGTGAAACATTTTAAGGTAAAAGAAGAGCAGCACGCTAAGATGTTTGCCTGAGGCCAAGGCAGCCTCCCTATGCCTTCGTTAGCAGAGTGGAAAAAGCCACTTGGGCTTCCCCATGCCTTATGCACTTCAGATGCTCAGGCTGGCTCCAGACAAGCCAGGATGCCCATATCCACAGGGTACAGAGCAGCAGTGAGGCTGTACCATCTCCATGGGCTCTAGGAACTGCACACTCTATTCTCTGAGCAGCTTCAGTGCAGCATCCTGCTGACACACTCTACTACTTGTGCTCAGAGGCCGTGGGCAGGGCAAGCCCACGGCACTCTGCTAGATACCCCACTGCTGTGTGATGTGCGTGTGCTCTTCGGCAGGCTCGAAATAGCCAAAGCAGCAAGAATTTCTCTGCCTTTTGTCTTTTCTGTACTTCTGCACCCTAACTCGAACCGCTGGAGCTGGCTGTCTCTGGAGCTCACAGACCAGTGTCTGTGCTGAGGCGGCAGGTAATCCCCACAGTGTGCTGTGCAGGGGAGATGCCTGCCTGCTGCTGCCCTCTGGCCCCGGAGACCGCGCCAGGGCCCTGTGCACGTCAAAGACAATCTCTTCATAAAACAGTAAATCGTTAGTTAGACATGTTCACCTCAGAAATCAGCTTTACAAAGTATGAAGCCAACCAGTAGTTGCATGCATTTAGTGTGAAAGTCAGAAGCGGTTAGAAAAGAAGCAAACCAACCAAAGCAAGTAAACTTACAAATAGAGATATATATATATATATGTATAAAACAACGACAAAAAAAGGCATAAAGAACAAGCAGCCATCTACGCACACATGTCAGGCTGGGGACCCTGTACCTTCAAAGGCTCAGTACAAAAGAGTGAAAGAAGCAGAAAGCGGCTCATGGGACCTCCCCTTCAGGACTGGTGGCAGTAATGAAAGATCTGAATGAGAAATGGAGCGATATCACAGTAAGTCACCTAACCGTGTGCGAGGCATCACACATCACATCGTGGCCTGGGGCTGCTGCTCACTAGTCACCATACATTTGCCTGGGGCTCCGAATCTGTGTCACCCAGCAGCTGGCTACCGTACAGCTCGGGAAGCTCCAGGAAGGAACTGTGTCCCTCCTGCAGGAACTGATGCAAGTATCCCAGTGGACATTAGCAACGTTTGCCAGCGAAATGACATCACAGAGTTGCTGGCCCATCAGGACTGCTAAAAAATTAATAAACAATTAAATCTTTAATCTTCCCTGTAAGCGAGTTAGACTGCGCAGGACTGAAGCTTTAATAACTAAGAAGCTCCATCTCTAGTTCTTGCCCCAGCTGCTTTGCTCAGGTCCCGAGGCAGTTGTCAGTTAGCCTGGAGACCCACCTAAACTGATGACAAGGGTATGGGACCTGCTAAGCAGGTTTCCAAATGGTGGAACGAGTGCAGTAGAAGAGAAAGGGTTTGGCAGGAGGCACAGCTGCTTCTGCAGCAGGCCACAGCCCTCCATGGATTGTGGTTTGCTCTTTCCTCAGCCTGGAATTCTGTAGGTTACAGCAGGACAGTGCAGAGCAGTGCCCCAGCAGCACCTGGCAACCAGGGGGCTTTTCCACCAGGCTGGCAGGAGTTCTGAGACTGTCATCTTCCCGGGCAAGTACCAGCTGGCTGGAGCTTGCAGCCTGGGCTTAAGGGCTTTGAGCTAGTCATAAAACAGGATCCTAGCAGAAAAGTCATGTCTACACAAACTATGCCAAACGGGCAAGTCTGCTGCGCTGCCGTAGGATATATTCCCAGTTCCTTGGAAAGATGGCAGTATCACATAATTGATATGAAACTGGGCAAATGAAAAACTTGAACTAAAGAGCTCCTCCCTGGAACCTACCACCTACATCTGCCCTCTGAAAGCCATCAGCATTGGTGCTGTGACCATCAGCACTGCCTTCAAAAGAGAGATGGACTTTGCTTCATGGCAAGTTAGCCCTTAGGCTGGGCAACACGTGGGCTGCGTCTTAAAGAGAAAAGCCCTACTGAGAGAAAGAAATTGTGACTGGGGAAAACAGAACTTGAACTTCAGAGTTTATTGTTCCAAAGCCTACATTCTGCAGCCAGCAGGCAGAGTGGCACTCCATCAATCCTAACGGAAATGCTCGCAGCCCAGTCAGGCTACAGCATGGGAGGAATGGAAGGACCTTTTCCTTCTGTGCAAAGTTTTGCAGGGAAACTGCCGTTTTGGAGGAAGGTCACCCAAAGGTGAACGGTGAGCGTTTGGTTCCTCTGAGGACAAATGTCCTGATGGCAGGCAAAGAGACTCTGGGGTAAAGAGGAGGCAGAGAAAGAAGGACTGAAGCTACGGAAATGGGAAATGCAGAGGGAAGAGAAACAAAACACAGAAGTGGTTTGGGAGACAGAGGAGAATGACCAGGGAAAAGCAAGAGATGGAGAAGCATGTGAGTCTGGGAAAGCTCAAGGCCTGGTAGGAATGGATGTTGTGGCTGGAGCACAGAAGTGCTACATAACCAGCTCACAGATTGAGTCAGCCTAGGAAAAGACCACTGACCTAACGAGGGCCGAGTGTGGAAGGCAGGATGGCAGCTCAAAGAGCACAGGCTGTGGTTTCCTGGAGGAGGCTGGTTTGATCGTGGTGCTTCTGGAGGCTCATCAACCTGGCCAGGATGATGCCCACTAGTTACCGAAAGGGTTCTGACTTTGCCAGAGCAGACATTCATTCATCTTTCGATGCCAGCTCTACACCAAATGCCTTCTCCACCGCTGGGGTGTGAAACTGGAGGGAAGGAGCAGCTCAAGTCTGAAAGGACATTTACATCACTTCTCCAGCAAGACTACAGATGGCACATGGAAGCACATCACTGGATGCACTCTGCTTCCCTGAAAACTGCTCTGGGGCAGATAGGGATCTGATAGGTTCCTCAGTGGAGAGGAGTGGTGGCCAGGGCAGGGAGAGAGGAGGGGTTTGTTAGCAGTAAAGTCTCACCTTCTGCGCCCCTGAGAAGGCGTGGTAGTAACATGAGACATAGGTCATTATGGCCTTCTCATCCGGCCTTAGCGTGCCTATAATATCTGTGCAGAGAAGGAAAAGAGGTTGAAAGGATAAAGTAAGAAGCAGCACATAGAATAAAACAAAACAGTCATGGGTGGCGTGAGAGAGGGGGAGAGAACTTCCCATGCATTGCAGGACAGGCCAGACAGATTTCCATGCGGAGAGCTGGGAATTCAGATCAGAAGGTGGCTAGCAGCGTTGGCTTGTGGCTCAAAGCGGCATCCCCCCCTCACACCCTCTCAATGCAGGGGTATGCTGAGCTGGGGGTCCAGGCTCTGCACCTTCACGGCTGCTCTCTGGGGTCTGGCCCAAGGATGCAAATAGGCCGGTTGGAGCTCTGAACACCCTCACTACAGGCCTTTCTGTACAGTGAAGAGTGAGAGACCGGAGCCTTCCTACACACGGCCCTTCCCATGCGGTGCCCGCTCTGCTGCGATAGGCACTGCCTGTTCCTGCGGCACCCGAGCGCAGGAGGCTGCTTTGTGTTGGTGAGGGACGTGTACGAGGTCTCACCCACAAAGTGGTTCCCTTAAGTGACTCCATTACCAGCAGGAAAATGGCTAAGCCAGACACAGCAAGGACTCGATTGCCAGATTTCCAGCATGGTGGATGAGAAGAGAGCTAAAAACGAAACACATGAACAAACCCAGGCGTCTCGGTCGCAGTAAGCAATGCCCTGTTTGCACCATCACCGCTGACTGACCCGTTAGACATGCTTTGTAAGCCCCAGGTGAACTGGGGACGGACTCGTGGCACAGATGGAGAAAGCAGTGGGTTCAGACCTTGAAGCAAGGCTGCAAGAACCTGCAGCATACCTAAGGTAAACGATAAAGCTTTGAGTGTTCACTGAACTCTTCATAAAGCCACTTAGTCAGATCTGTTTCTCCATCTTTGAAAAACTAAAGCAAATAGGCATCAGTACTGCTTCCAGTGAGGGCAGGCTGAGGTGTCCTGCCGAGCAGAACATCTCTGGGGTAATCTGTGTAGTCTCCTTCTTTGTGAGAACAAGTGTCCCAGCTCATATCTCCCAAGAACATGGTGTGCAGGTCCTCAGCCACCAGGGCAGTAGTTTGGAAGGCAAATGGAGAAGGCAGAGCAACCCATGTGCCACAGGAAGTATCAATGACTACTGGCAAATGGGACTCCTGGCTCCCTTGCCCCGCATATTATGTCTGGGGCACCACTTTGAACCAACAGCCAACTCTACCAAGAACATAACAATAAAGATGCCCATAGCTAGAGAGGAGAGAGATAAAGAAAAAAAAAAAGGTTTGGACATTAGCAACGGCACCAGGTGTGCTCTGTGGAGGGAGCTTGGGATCCTGTGATACCTTCTGGGCTCCTGAGAAGGCGTGGTAGAAGCTAGAAACATAGGTCATGATGGCTTTCTCGTCAGGACGGGCAGTTCCAACAATGTCTGTCAAAAAAAACCTCACGTTAAGAGTGTAATCAAGTGGTGGCAGGAAAGCAAAGGAGGGGGAGAACCACAACTGTCCGGGAGGCCTGTCGGGGTGCAGGCTTGTCATAGCGACTCCACAGGGCTTCCCAACATTCCCCAGAAGAGGTGGCTCTCAGAAGTCAGGATGACTCTCCTGGATCCCCTCCCTCAGGGTGGAATTGCTTCCAGGGTCTTGCCAGGCTAACGCAGCCATGTGTCAGCGTGCCTCGCGTCACTGTACTGCCCCATCCTGAGGACATTACTGTGAATAACGGGGTGAATCAATCCTGGCTTTTACAGACACACTGTACTACAGCTCCTCCATGCTGCAGTCTTCAGAGAAGAACCTTTCACCCTTCCTTCCCATGCCCCCATCTGCCATTCCAACACAATGAAGGCTTGTCTTTCAAAATGCCCTCTCACTAGTTTCAGGGGAGAACCAGCACCTCTGGAGATGAGAACTAACAGTGTGGACAAATGCATATTAGCTCCACTCCACGAGGGAAGAATGTGATCAGGAAAGAGCAATGGGAGCTCCTGTACGGGGCCCCTCTCTCATCACCACTGGTAGCTTTGCTGAGATCTGAAGCCCGATCCACTTATTTCAGAGGTGGCTTTATTTCCTACAGAATGGCAGGAAGCACTTTGGATCTTCTCCAGAAACCTCATGGTTTTTCTGAACTCAGCACGATGAACGCAGGGAAAGCAAGACTCATCCCTGGGGCTGGGAAATACTGCCTAAGGATATGGACATCCTATACATCTAAACACTGGTTCACTGGGTTCAGCTGTCTTATCTCCACACTTTTTCTTGCCTCTCCTCTATTTAAAAAGAGACTTTGACTGTTTCTCCTGTCCAAACCAAGCCTGAAATGCAGCTTCTACCATTGAAACCAGCTGGCTTCAGGCAAACGGCCAACAGCTAGTGAACTATTTCAGGCTGTTTACACTCCAGAGTTACAGTCTTCAAAGTCTGTTGCCAAGCTGATCCTGACAGGACTCTAAAAGTAATCCTTGCTGTTCCAGGGGCCTCAGAGAAGTAGTCACAGGCAGTTGCAAAAGTGTCTCTGAACAACACGGGTCTCTGCCTTGGTCTCCAGGGCTAGTCAGTGAGGGATCTTCACGCCCAATACTTCTGAGTAGTCAGACAAGAAACAGTAGCTTGTAACACTAGTGCCAGCAATGTCAGAGAAAGCCCAGAAACACATTCTGGAGCAAAAGGAACAGATTCCTGTGCCAGACATGAACTCAGCGTTAAGTCCCACTTTTGAAAAGGAACACGTCAGTCTGCAGTGGCCACAGTCATTCACCTCTGCCTGGAGTGCAAGCCACAGGTCAACATCTCCACAACAAACTCGGAGTGGCACAGGAGAAAGAGGGAAGCAGAACACGTTGTTCATTATTCCACTGTGTCTTTTCCCCTCTACATTTAGCGTGTGGTGATGGAGGGAACACTCTGTATTCAGTTACTGAATTCTTGTACAATACCAGTCCACCTAGAAGAAGTAGGAAAACTTTTGATAAAAAGCAAGTTAAAAGCCACTGGGTTCTACTTTACCTTCTGCATCCAGCATCTTGGGAATGTCCAGATATTTCTCAGCCACATCGAAAGCCGTGTTTAGGTTAGTGAGAGGATCATCCTGGGAAAGAAACAGAGCCAGAGCATCAGCATCAACTTGCAGCAAGGTACAAGCAGAGCTATTGTGCTTAGCTTGGTTCAGGTAACCATGCCGTACAGACGACTCCTCACTGAGCAGGATGAAATAATTAGCTCCCTTTAGAAAACAGAGCCTGGAGACTTACTATGTGATAATTAACATAAAATCTACATGCTTGCTACAAGAAGAAATAACATACATTTTGTCCTGAACTTTAAAGTGAAGTTAGCTCCACATTACACTAATAGTAAACAACCACATCTCACATTTCTCTCTCATGCTTGTATGAGGCTTGCAACTTCCTCTTTAAAGAACTGCAGAGTTAGAGCATCTAAAGCCCTACTAAAATAGTAACAACATCTGCAGCGGGTGCTGTCCTTAGCTAGTGCGCAGTTTGCTGAACATCAGTTGAGTGGGAAGAAGAGAAGGAATGTTTTAACAAATCTCTAAAAAATAAATAGATACAAAAGCCCCCAGTTCGAGTGTTCCTGCTCCTCCTAGGCACTGCACAGGACTCGTAATTTTCTTAGTGGATTTCTATCCTTCTACAAATAAACCTGCTGCAGCAGGATGCACTTGCACACAGATACAGCCATCAGTACACAGTAATCAAATCCTAAGCAAAATTAGCACGTCATGAGTCATACCGTGAAAGTTAACTAGATTTCAGAGCCACACAAAAGAATATGAAGCAGATACTGGGAATGAAAGACCTCTGTGACTTGTTTTCAGAATTCAAACCATTGTCAAGACACTGACCAAGCTACATGAGCTGCTTTATACAGGCCTGATTCCTATATGCCTGCGTACCAGAGACACTTAACTATGTTGAAGAACCTCTTCAAAAGCTATTTTGAAGAACTTCTTCCCTACTTAATGGATGACAAATGACACCTACACTACCAGTTTCTACTACTGAAATAGCAGGCTTCTGCTGGAGGAGAAGTCATGCACAAGCTGCTGGTGTTTAGTCACTTTGTTTGCTGCGTGTCTTTCAGACAGAGGAAGGATGGGCTGGTACTCTCCATATTGTCATTGATGCCACACACAGAGACCCACCTTCAAAGTTAGGAAATAAAGAGAACAAATATTTCACCTTCTTTCTAGAGTGGCATCCGTGTTCTGACTCTCTTCTACTTGAGATCATATGCCTTTGCTTACTGCATCAACTTGGAAGGCAAAGCTTTGCCTGAACTCTAATCAACAGGTGTTTTCCCCTGAACCCACTCAGCCTGAAAGCAGCAGCTAGGCAGCCTTGGGCAGACAGGATATGGGCACACAAAAAAGCTCCTTTACAGCACTGGTCATGATGCAGCCTTCACCAAACTAGGAAACTGTTTCCTGCAGCATTTCCCTAGGCATTAGGTTGGCATCCTACCTAGGCATCACATTCCTTTGGGCGAACATCTCCAGCAGACAGTGAAGTCTCGCCTCGGCGTCCTAACTGGTGACACGCATGTAGTCCACATGAACAAGTCAATCTTAAGCAAGGAAATGCTGCTCAGACATGCTGTGATGAAACCAGCAGCTGCCACACTGGGATCAGGCCTCATCTAAGTGTCAAAGAGCACTTTACTCCTGTATAAAACACTTGCAGAGGTGGCCACATCACATTACATTTTTCTATATCCCCTTCTTTCAGGATTTAGCAGCAGTGCAGGCAGAGGACTTTTACTACCCTCCAGCCACAAGGAACCACCACGGAATGAAAGGCTGGTACCGTTTCAAGTTCAGCCTACTTGTCTCCTGTGCATGCTGTGGAGAAACTTCTCCACAGAGCGTAACCAGAAGCTTCATTTGAGGAGGTGAGACTAGCTGCTGTATGACAGGAGGCTTTGTTCACTGTGTGTAGGCAGGACTTCATCTAGGAAGGAAAAGTAACAGCCTCTCCTTCACTCAAGTGCAGGAGCCTCCAGAAATGCCAAGCAGCAGCAACCTTGCCAGTTTCCCCCAATCCCATGTGCTGTTTACTACATCTGTAGGAATTGTCCCCACTGCATACCCAGCTGCAGCCTGTGCTGACCACGATCACCACAGCACTGCTAGCACCCCGAGAGTGTGTTTAGGATTAGCACAGGCCCATCTGAGCAAGCTGCCTGAAGGTCTGCCAGCCTCCCCCAGAGGAAAGGGAGGAGCAAGCTCAGTGCAGAAAGCTTTTCTATCAGTTTGCAAATAAGGACATCAGTGTTGCCAAAGGTTAAGAACTTTTAAGCTGGAAGCTGGGAGAGGTTTCCTGATGGAAAAAACTTATTTGGTTTGGGCACTCCCAAAGGAAGGGCTGGAAGTCTGAACATGCAGGAAACTGAAGACTCACCTACAAGAAGCCAGCAGACTTCTACTTCACATGTAATAAAGATGTGGGATCATCTAAGTAAAGCTAGTGTTACTGCAAGCAAGCTCCCCAAGTCCAAGACTTGCTCCAAGATTAGCAGAGAGCTAAACCTGAAGAAGATCATGCCTCATGTAGGGAAAGGTTCACCCCTCATGAACGGTGAACTTGCTCATCACAAAGGTGATGCTGCTTTGTGCATGAGATAGGGTTTCCCTGTGGGCTTTTCCAAGACTGCAACAAGCTCTTGAGCCCTATGAACCCCCTCCAAACCCCACTGCTTTCAGTTCTGTACACAGTACAGCAGGTAATGGTTTCGAATCACCTGTGTCAGTTGACTCCCATGAACAGGGAAACTGTAGTACAGAGTGGTCAGGCAGCTCCACAGCTTGCAGCACAGCCCCACAGCTGCAGGCACGCTTTAGGGACACAAAGGCAGTTGAGCAAACAAAAACCAAGTCATCTGTTCTTCTCATAGAAGAAACACACTGACCCAGATGAGGTTCTGCAGCGGTGCCTCAGTTCCCACCCTGCCTACATGTAGGCATGTAGAAGGGCCAGAGCCACGAACTTGCCAGACTCCAGCTGGGCCATGCATGGAGAAAGCCCCAGTTGTACACAGAGCCATGACATTGTTTTAAGGTGTCAGCAAACCTGCCCTACGTGGGACATTGGCTGCTTTTGCTGACTAAAGACTGCTGTGGCTCCTCCTCATTTACCAGAGCTCTAACTCACACAGGGAGTCTTCTTTCCTTTCCTTCCCCAGCTCTTTTCAAGCCCTCGCAGCACACAACGTTGCCATGGCAATTATTGCAGTGTGAGATAAAAAAAAAGTAAATTCTATTAACTAGCAACTAGGAAAGGAGAAGAAGGGGGAGGCAAACTGGGAGAAAGAAAGCACTTACTATATCTGCCACAGCTGAAGATACTAGGAAAGAAATCCAGCTGGCACAATTCATGCTTTCAGGGATATCTGTACCAAATGCACCCAGCATGGCAGTATGCAGACCATGCCTCTGTATGGATTGCAGCATATGAGGGGGTGTCTGAGCCACCAGTCAACCACTGTGCCTGGTAAAAAGATCTGAGATGTGGCTCATAGCTGAGCTTCAGTCAGGGGTAAAAGGAAGAAAAGAAACCCCATCTTCTTCATGTCCCTCACACCTAGACCACAGCTGACTCTTAAGATCATATCTACAGGCTTGAACTGAAGGGAAATTATCTAACCAATTAAGTAGCTGTGGTGTCAGCTCATCACTGACATCAAGCTGGGTGGACTTGCATCTTCTATTGTGAGGCCTTGATTATACAAGCAACTTCTGCTAAGCCTGTAGGCAAAAAGCAGTTGAGCTTGCTCATCTAGGAAAAGCTGCAAGGACCATGAACAGTGCAAACCTGCACTAACAAAAGCAGTTGCTGCCTTCTGGGAAGAAGACACACAAATACATCAGCTACATTTTGCCACGCTCTGCTCTTTGTCACAATCTGCTCATACAAGCTCTGTGGCACATGCAGCCTCTGTGAAGGAGCAGAACACATTGCAACAGTGCCAGAAAGCTGCCCAAACAAGAGTGACAGTGCAGGCCCCTTGGAACTTTGAGCAGATATTCACCTCTCCTACCTTACACTATTTCTTTTTGGTGTGTGCATCTACACACTTACCCAACGCTGCCAACTCCAGAGTTGGGACAGACACAGAGGTGGACTTCTAATACCTGCTGTGATGGCTGCTTCTCAGTAGAAAGGATTCTCTTGTCCTTCATCAAAAAGGTAACTTCCCTTCAGTACATGACAACTGTCAGAGCTAAAGGCTAGGCGCTAAGCTCTTCTCAGCTCAAGATTTCAACTGTGGTAGAGTTTGCAAACATCAATTTCACCCCATGCTCTTAAAGCAATGAAGGCAGAACAAGAATAAAAATGATCCAGAAAGAGTCAGATGACTACAAGAGGACAGAGGGAACCTAATGAAGAACAGCATCAAAGGCAAGTAGAGAACAAAAGGTGCTGGTTCCCACGGACCTTATCCCAAGGAGGACAAACCCCTTCCTGTAAACATTGCTTTTGGCTAGAGCAATCACCCTCCCTTTCACCTTAAAAGCCTGCAGGCAACATGACCAAGTAACTGTCCCTCACTACGACTTTGGCCTGCATTTGGCTTAGGGCTCTGTTGGTAATGGAACACTGCAGTGTTCACCTTGCTGGGTTTGTCAGATGCACCTTGCTTAGTTGCTTTTATTTTCCCAACATCAGACAACAAAAATGCAGCATTAATGTCTTTTTTCTTTTTAACTGCTGCTGTTAACATAAACAGGTACAGTCTCTCTCCACTGTTTATTCATCATGCGCTGACTCCAGACACATAACACAACTGTCTGCTCCATAAGACCATAAAAGGTTACTGAAAAGCAGATGAGGCACTGTACAACCCATTGCCTCAAGGATGCAGCTGATGGGATTAGCTGTCTACTTGCATGGTGGTCCAAGAAGCCATGTCTATCAAGTGATGGGGATAGACCTATGTTCATCGCCCCGGCTAACATCAAACACATCCACACTTTCTAACACCCAGTCCACGAGGTTGGGGGCAAGAATCTTTCTGTGTATTAGTCCCAGTAACAACAGATGACTACGCCCTTGGTGATGTTTCACTCCTCAAACGCATAGACATGGTGAAACTGGATCTGAAACTGGATCTCAGCAGCCTGCAGGAATGCCAGTAGGATGAGGACACAGTTTGGTCTTCCATTACCTTGCTGGCTCAAGACACTGCCAGCACAGCTTGCCCGCACAAACCACTGAACTGTCATTCTCACGGTCCTCTTAGCAATCTTTTCCCCAAGATGCAGGGGAAGCAAACTGTGGAGCAGCCACACACCATGTTAACAGCACTGCTTTTTTAGAGTCAAATCTGTGTCAGCAAGTTTGCTGATGACACGAAGCTGGGTGGTGTCGCCAACACCCCTGCAGACTGTGCTGCCATTCAGCGAGAGCTGGACAGGCTGGAGAGCTGGGC
>VXBP01006172.1:0-103758 GCA_013400115.1 Rhinopomastus cyanomelas | reverse complement strand
AGAAGGAACTTCTTCCCAGTGAGGGTGACAGAGCACTGGAACAGGCTGCCCAGGGGGGTTGTGGAGTCTCCTTCTCTGGTAAGGTTTAAGACCCGCCTGGATGTGTTCCTGTGTGACTTGGTCTAGGTGATCCTGCTGTGACAGAGCGATTGGACTGGATGATCCTTCCAGGTCCCTTCCAGTCCCTAAAGATTCTGTGATTCTGTGCGTCACAGCAGATGCTTTTCTGGCACCCGGTACCCACCGGCTAGGAGAAGCTCAGCACTGCAGACAGCTCCGTGCTAAACTGGAAGAGCGTCCAGCAAGGACACACAGATTCCTCAATGAGCTTTTGCACTTGAACAGCACATAACTGGTTTCTGCCCAACTCCCCACAGAAATGTCAAGTCTGATTTAACTCAATAGTCCATAACACTAACACAGCACTAGTCTCCCACTTGGTTACTGAATTTGCCAGCTTTGGCTCGTCAGTTGGGATTGTGGCGCATGTGTCTCACGCAAGGCAGTCTGAAAGCAGTGAAAGTTGAGCAGGAAGCTCATTAAGTTCATGGTTCACTAAGAAGCCCGAATGCACTGATTCATCCCTTTTCCCTTCCCCCAGTCCTGCAACTGCCAGCTTGTGCTGAAGTTCTCTAATTAAGTTTATCAAGCTAATTCTACCTCTTTTTACTTCCCAGGAGCATCTGGCCTGACAAACAAACCAGTTCGTACCTTTCGCAGCTTCCCGTAGTCGATGAGCTCTGGACGGTGTCTATGAATTAAAGCGCAGAAACCGAGTCCATCCTTCCAACTATGGGAGAGAGAGAAGAGAATATCATGAGCAGTGCTCAGCCAGGGAAAGACAAAGTGACAGGCATAAGCGCCAGGGAAAGCACCAGCACAGCAGGATGACTAATTCTGCTTTACTTTTTGGCTAGCAATGCTTCTGTAAGTACCTGGAACAAGGCACATCCTGTACCTGCATGAGGCTGCACTAAGGGCTCCTTTCATCCCCTGCAAAACCCCTCTGTGATTAGGACCTGCCCTTTGTGCTGCTACCTCTTTTTTTGCCAGTTCTCTGTGCTGAACAATCCTGTGTCCTGCAAGGACAGCTGTAGAGTGAGCTGTTGTAGAAAGGGCTACAAGCTTTACAGCTATGCAAGCCCTAAAGGAGGAACAAGTACATTCCTAAGGGGAAAGACTAGCTAGCTTCACTCTACTGGCTAGTGGGGATGGAAGTCGATATCCCAAAAAAAGGGCCTTATATTGATATGGTTCATGCAGCTTTCCAAGATGTGCTGGAGAAAGCACTGTTACACAGAGCCTTCACTTAAACATCTGCCAAGCTGGAAATATTAAGAGCAGGGCAAGGTAACCTCTTGGTCCTTCCCAACACTGCCATGCTACACAGTTTCTGAGGCAGCCCTTCCTTCAGTGCTCCTAAAGTATTCTGAGTTTTCACAAAGCAAAAGCAGTCTCGCTTAGCACGTGGCACATACACTCCTTCCAGAGGACTTCATGCTCTGAAGACCTGGTCTAGTGGTGAACTTGGTAGGGTAGGGTTAATGGCTGGACTTGATGATCCCAAGGGTCTGTTCCAACTGGAAAGATTCTATGAAAAGCTTTATGAAAGCAGCAACTGTAGTCAGAACGAAGAATTGCGACGTAGGTGTTTGGATCCTTTTAGCTTCTCCTTTGATTTCCTAGGTGTCTCTGTGGGTTACACTGTTCCTGTGCAACACGCGTATGCGTGGCCTTGGGAACTCCATTGGGAGCATTGCTGAATAAACTAAGAGACATGAAATAACGCAGACAGTAAAGCTAAGCTCTTGCCTGTAACTCACCTGATATGGAAGTTCTGGATGTTTACATTTTTGTAGGGAGCCGTCTTCCTCTGACACCATAACAAAAGTCCTTCTTTAGCAGATGTCTCTAGAGAAAGCAAAACACACACCAATTCACTCACTTTCTTAGAAAGCTGAAGTCTTGAGTATCTGCTAGAAAAACATGGTCAACTCCTGTTTGGTACAGACTGTGCCAACCAGTACTTTATTTAATTTCACTTGTCAGAAAATTGCTTGTCTGCAGGAGTCCTCTGGGATAGTTTAATTATTTACTCAAAGATGTTTGGCAGTACGGAGGCAAGTTTTTTGAGATTAAAGAGGTGAGTTTTGTAAGACTAGTAAGAGATTTGTCCATTTTCAGTGCCAGTTCCTGAATCAGCCTGCAAGAAATGCAACAGATTCCAACACTGAAGTCAGCTTTCAGATGTTGTCCTCTTGTTCAGCTGCTCTTAAAATCTCTCATAAGACGTGAAAAACTCTACTCAGTACACCAGAACCTGGCCAGGAACATCATTGAGATGACAAGGCAGCTTGGGTAGGATAGCTTCAGAGGATCTCCCAGTGCCCCATCTAAAGAACATATTCTGGGACTAGGTGGCAAAGATCACAGAATCACAGAACATTATGGATTGGAAGGGATCTTGAAAGATCATTCAGTCCAGGAAGAAGTTTCTTCTCATATTTATGTGGAACCTCCCATGTTCCACCTTACACCCATTGCCCCTTGTCCTATCATTAGATGACACTGAGGAGGGCCTGGCTCCATCCTCCTGACCCCCCCCCTTCACATATTCATAAATATTAATGAGGTCACCCCTCAGCCTCCTTTTTTCCAAGCTCAAGAGACCCAGCTCCCTTAGCCTTTCCTCAGCAGGGAGATGTTCCACTCCCTTCCTTCATCGTCTTGGTGGCTCTGCACTGGACTCTCTCGAGCAGCTCTGTGTCCTTCTTGAACTGAGGGGCCCAGAGCTGGACACAATGGTCCAGGTGTGGTCTCACCAGGGTGGAGCGGAAAAGGAGAAGAACCTCTCTCCATCTCCTAACCACCTCCCTTCTGATGTACTCCAGGATACCATTGGCCTGCTTGGCTACAAGGGCACGCTGCTGGCTTATGGCCACACTGCTTTCCAACAGGACCCCCAGGTCCCTTTCCCCTACACTACTCTCCAACAGGTCAGTCCCCAGCCTATACTGGTCCCTGGGGTGGTTCTTGCCCAGATGCAAGGCTCTACACTTACTCTTGTCATACTTCATTAAATTTCTCTCTGCCCAGCTCTCCAGCCTGTCCAGGTCCCGCTGAATGGCAGCACAGTCTGCAGGGGTGTCGGCCACTCCCAGCTTTGTGTCATCAGCAAACTCGCCGATACTGCATTCTAATTCCTCATCCAAGTCATTAATGAATAGACTGAATACTACTGGTCCCACTACCAACCTTTGGGGGACTCCCCTAGATACAGGCCTCCAGCTAGACTCTGTCCCATTGACCACTACTCTCTGGCTTCTGTCCTGCAGACAGTTCACTAGTTATCCCAGTATGTTGTCGGGCAGTGGCTGGAATGAACTAAGATTTACCTTCAACTGAGATATCCTGAATGGCAAATCGAAGGATTATGGTCCAGATCATTCCAAGAGTCATTTTAACATTGCCATCCACGATTTCTGTGGAGTAACAAAAAGCAAGGAGAAAGGTAAGAAACAGAAGGCATCAGGTTGCAAGTGCACACACTAATAAAACAGGAGCACTGAGTAACGTTCACTTTTGGAGGTGGGAGAACTGGAATTCCAGATGAAAACCGCTCTTCTCTGCTTCCCCAGATGCTCTGCTGCCCCAGTTGCCCAGTCGTACACAGTATTCAGACTGGTGAATCAGACTCTGCTGCAAAAGAACCAATGTCTGAACATAAGATAGGCATTGATGAACCAAAAGACTAGGAATAAGGACTAACTTAGATGAGTGTAATTGTCCTAACATCACCTTGTTCAGGTTCAATTCCAATCACTTAGAAGCCATAGAATACAAAGTGAGGAAGAGAATCATAGAATCATCATGGCTGGAAAAGACCTCCAGGATCAAGCCCAGCCCTCATCCCAACATCTCCCTAACCTCTAAACCATGGCCTCAAGAGCTCTATCCACTAATTTTTTAAACGCTTCTAGGGATGGTGACTCCACCACCTCCCTAGGCAGCCTGTTCCAGCCTTCCTCTCTCACTGATAAATCTGTTCCAAATCACCTATACAACTGCTCCAGCATAATTACACCAGAAAGACCAGTGAGGCTTCCCAGTGCTGACAGTGCTTCCCAGCTCTGACAGCTGGTTTGGTCAACCAAGAAACATCAACATTTTCATTTCAAACAAGCCTAAACAGTGGTTGTATTAAACAAGCATAAATACACCAGACTGCCCGTGCAGGACTTCTTTCAGCCAAATATTTGCCAAAAGACACAACAGAGCATTCCTCAAAGATCATGCATCCTGCCTGAAGAGGAAGCAGAGTCATGCAGTTCAGCCTGAGCAGCCCACAACATAAACTAAAACGCCTAGTAAATTGTGCTTTATTGCTCTTTGGGCTCCACAGCATAAATCAGCAAGGCTCAGCACCACGGAGGATTTAGAAAGTGACTGCTTGTGTGCGTGAGGTACGCTCTGTATAGGACGGCGGATCAAGGTTCTTGGGGTGGGGGGTACTGGCTCACAAAGGGGCTTCCACCACGTATAGATTAGCAACAACCAGTCTGAACAGCAAGCAGCTCGGGCTCAGCATCCACAAAAACTCCACACAGACAATATACACACAGCACTCAATGACAGCCTTTGTCTGCTTGGAGAGCGAAGCTAGGCAAGCTGCTTCGACTCGGTACAGGTAGAATAATACTACAGTATTACACCTAGAATACTGTGCCCAGTTTGGGGCTCTTCAGTTTAAGAGAGACAAGGATTTACTGGAAAGAGTCTAATGGAGAGCTAGGAGGGTGATTAAGGTACTGGAACATGTCTCTGATGAGTTAGGCATGAGACAACTGGAGCTGGTTAGTCTGGAGAAAAGAAGACCAAGAAGGGATCTTGTTAATGTCTGTAAACATCTGAGGGGTGGGTGTCAACTGGAAGGGCCCAGTCTCTTTTCTGTGGTGCCCAGTAACAGAACAAGGAATAACAGGTATGAACTTGAACACAGAAAGTTCCACGTCAACATGAGAAGAAACTTCTTTACTGTGAAGGTGACAGAGCCCTGGAACAGGCTACCCAGAAAGGTTGTGGAGTCTCCTGCTCCGGAAACATTCAAAACCTACCTGGGTGTAGCTCCGTGTGACCTGATCTATCCCGGACTCAATGATCTCTATTGCTCCCTTCCAACCCATAACTTTCTGTGATTCTATGACTCTACCCGTTCTCTGGCAGGTTCCTACATGGCAGAAGAATCTTCCACAAATAACTGGCTAGTTACAAAAGTATTTTCAGTAAGAAAAGGGTTTGGAGGCAGAATAATTCAAGTCATAAAAAGGCTACCATAAATATTTTGTACTACTGTAGACACCGCTGTGCCACAGCTCCCATAAATCTGCCCAGCAAGAATACATCACACGCTGAGGCAAGGAGAAACCTGTGGTACAAGCAACTGCCACCTGCCTGGATCCTGTCACAAAAGGAATAACATTGGAAATTTTCCTCTTAAGCCATTAAAAAAAGTTTCTCCCCTTATGAAATTGTGCCTGTCTGGTCCAAATGGCAGCGAGTCTGTGACTCTGCAAGACACGAGGTGTAGCTTTCACTGCAAATGAGATAAGCTCCACCGTGCTGGCCACACAAGGCATTGGGCTTTTACAGACTGAAAACACAGAACACAAGGCAAGACATCGTGTTCTACTGCAGTGAACCTGTGTCCGCTGCCTTCTGTGCTTACACGTGCACACGGGTATCGTGGAATGGTTTAGGCTGGAAGGGCCCTTGGACATCTACAAAAGTTACTGCTGCTGGCACGGGAAGAACTTCATTTGTCGCAGATGAATTTTTACAGGTATTTCGGGGTCAGGGGGTTGTCTGCTAGGCACATAGGATGNCTCCAGGTGTGGTCTCACCAAGGCAGAGTAGAGGGGGAGAAGAACCTCTCTTGATCTGCTAACCACCCCCGTTCTGATCCACCCCAGGATGCTGTTGGCCCTCTTGGCCACAAGAGCACATTGCTGGCTCATAGTCATCCTGCTGTCCACCAGGACCCCCAAGTCCCTTTCCCCTACACTACACTCCAACAGGTCAGTCCCCAGCCTATACTGGCACCTGGGGTTGTTCTTGCCCAGATGCAAGACTCTGCACTTACTCTTGTTATAGCTCATTACATTTTTCTCTGCCCAGCTCTCCAGCCTGTCCAGCTCTCGCTGAATGGCAGCACAGTCTGCAGGGGTGTCGGTGACACCCCCCAGCTTTGTGTCCTCAGCAAACTTGCTGACAGTGCATGCCAATCCCTCATCCAAGTCATCAGGATTGAACAGGACTGGTCCCAGCACCGATCCCATAGTCACGTCTACACTTGTTGCATTCTTCATCTTGTCATAAAATCATTAAGGTTGGAAGAGACCTCCAAGATCATCAAGTCAACCCAACCACACCATTGTTGTGGTAGTAAAGCACCACAATCAACTTAAAGGAGTATCTTTACTATCGCTACAAACAGCCAAGAAACTGGAGCTTACAATGTAAAATGTTTTCAGCTTGTTTTGTTCACGTGATAATCCTTTACGGGGACTTTAATAGAGCAAAAAACCTCAATGCCTATAGAAACCTCAGCAACTGGCAGGAGGACCCCAGCATAAATTTAAGATCTGAAATGAAACGGAGCTCTTTTATTTTGATGGATGAGATTAAAATCTGACAGCAATACTTTAATGTTGACGATGTTTTATGGATGCTAATAAATCCATCAGTGAGCTGAAACAAGTAATTAATATTCCTGTTCCAAGGATTTTAATTGGAAATAAAGGTCAAGGCACTCACGTCAAACCAGATGGCGTTAAGTTGCTTAACTGGCATTAGAATTCAGCGCTGTGCTCTGGCCACATTCTCAAATTCCAGTGTCACAAAGTTAGCTGGCAGAGTTAAGGTGGAAAGTTATCTCATCTCCCCTCACCCCCTTCACTGTGTTACTCATTCAAAAAGGAAGATGTGTTCTGGGTGCTCCGTGCTCCCATGTCTGATCTTCCTCAGCAGTGGACAATATATCTACCACTTCACAGAATCATAGAATCATTACGGATCGGAAGGGACCTCGATCTCTACAAATCACAGAAGTCCACCATCTACCTACCAAGTGGGTTCTGATGTCAGTGAGATTAGTGAGTGATCCATCCTGGGATGCAAATTTAACCAACCATCCCATCCCACTCCTTCGTTGTGGAGTTTTGTCTAATACAGTTGACACAACTGTTATTCATTTGCTGGAAGCATCTCTAGAGCTAAATGCTTCTGACAACCTGGTTGCAAAGTCAGCCAGACTGATCAAAAGGGCACTTTGGCCCCCACTCATTCATCTTATTTTCCACCCCTGTATTCCCCAATGCCAACCTTCTTTTCCTTCAGCTGCTGCCAGTCTCTTTCTAATACTGTGGAATATGGTCAAGAAACAAAAGAGAAAATCATGGAAGCCTTCCGCTTCCTGGTGATGAAGGGAAAGAAAGAAACTCTCCAGGAATTGTTAAAAGATGGAGCATAATGCCACAAAGCTAGAACAATCTAATGCTTAATTAAAGATGCTGTGTTTCTTCAGTAAGGCTCAGCAACGTGGGAGCAGTCCACACATCAAAAGGCTAATAACCAGGCAGCACCCCCTGCCTGCCTGTGCTTTCCAAGAGGTCTTCTAAGCAGTACTTCTGCAAGTGGTGTTTGGCTTCCTCCACACCAGCAGCTGTTCTGGGAACAGCAGCAGCAAGTTCATGGCATCAATATGACTCACGTTCAGCTCGGGGGTGGATCAGTTGCTGGCTAAAGCTAGTGAGACATTGGCATCCCCTGGAACGAAAATTCCTGCACCTGTGAATACGCTTCTGCCCAGCTCCTGTTAGTGTTCCAGATAACACCAATAAAATATGTGAAACCGATGATGCTCTCACACCCATTTGTTTGGTGGCCAGTTAAGGATCTGCCAAACACTCAGTCCTTGGGCTGCCTGGCTACACAGATGTGGCTTTTAAAATGCCACCACCATTTACAATGCGTTAACTCATTTCAAAAAATGCCAATGCCTTATTTTTCTACTCTGGCCTTGCTAACTAGAAGCACAATCAGTGGTGCCAAAACTACTCCCCAAAATACCCACAGCTGCTTCTGAGCTGCTCATGAGAGCTCAGCCCGTGGCTACCCCACGGAGAGGAGTAGCAGGGCATTAACAAGTGGCAGGACAGCACTGTGATCTGGGCACTGCAGACACAATGGTGACACAAAATCAAGGCTGCACTGCATTTTTATCCTAACAAACAAAAGCTAAATAAAGCAGAAAGCGTATTGCTACTGATGGTCCAGCCAGATTTCAGACAGATGGCTGGAATTGTTGGCAGGGGTCGGCACCTCAGCTCCCTAATTCACAGAATGGCTCGGAAGGGACCCAAAAATTCACCTACTTCTAACTTTCCTGCCATAGGTGGGGACACCTTCCGCTAGATCAGGTTCCTTAAATGTCCATCCAGCCTGGCATTGAACACTTTCAATGGAACATTGAACAAGGACAAGGTATCTACAACTTCTCTGGGCAGTAGTCCCCCTTTAAGACCCCTGGAAGGCTGCTATAAGGTTTCCCTGGAACCTCCTCTTCTCCAGGCTGAACAATCACAACTCTGTCAGCTTGGCCTCATGCAAGAGAAGCTCCACCCCACTCATCATGACCCTCGTCTGGATCTGCTCAAGCAGGTCCATGTCCTTCTGACACTGGGGGCTCCAAATCTCCAGACAGAACTCAGAGTGCAGTCTCACCAGAGCAGAGAACCACCTCTCTCAGCCTCCTGGCCAAAATTCTTGTGCTGCAGCCCAGGAATCAGTTGGCTTTCTGGGTTGCAAATATGTGCTGCTGGCTCACACACAGTGTTTCATCAGCCAACACCCTCAAGTCCTTGTCTGCTGGGCTGCTCTCCATCCGCTCATTGCCCAGCCTGGATCTACGCTTGCGACTGCTCCAACCTGCCCGCAGGACCTTGTCCTTCAACTTCATCGTGAACAGACACAATGCTCTGGTTCACCCACTGACACAGACACACCGATCACATGGGCTTTCTGCAGCTGGGATCTCTAAGCTTTGTATCTTCTTTCACTTACGCAGGTAAGAACAGGGAATCAGTTAATCCGAATTTATCTCTGTACTGAACTGAGCTACCTCTAAGACAGCAGCAACTTTTATTTGCACCTCTAATCTGCACAGAAACAGGTTGCACACTTGGCCTATTCATTCTGTTAAACTTGACACCAGTATGGAATCTATTACAGCAAAAGAAGGCTCCTGATGTATCAAGTAACAGGGAGATTTAAAAGTAGATGAAAAACCATTGGGAAACTGCCCCAGGCTCTAGCCTGCCTTGATCCAGATTTATAAGGACCTGCTGTGTGCCAGAACTGCTTTGATCCTAAGGACTCTGCCCAAAGAGCTTAGAATAATTCTGAATTATCGAGTCAAAGATGGTTGTAAAAAGGGGTTCTGAGGGTGCAGTCATGGCTGATTCAGGAGCAGAGATCAAAACAGAAAAATCCTATGTCACCAGAGGAAAAGGCAAACTAGAGCCTGAGAGAAGAAACAGAGCAGGCAAGTTGAGTTTTACACGTGATCCAGACTCCCAGAAGAATCCAAACGTCTGTCCAAGATCCAAATGACAGCAGGAGCTGTCTTAAGGCAGAAGACCTCTGGCGTCAGATCCAACTTCCAGTTTGAGGAGGGTCCCATAGACATATGGACTACTGTGTCAGACACCTAAGCACCAGGAGGTTTTGTGAGCGCACAAAATGACATCAGACTGAGTAAAAATTGCTCAGGGACAGCAACACCCTCAGATGCCTTTCCTGTATTTTGCTCTTAAATATCAAGTGCAGTAAAGAAATATCTGAAATGTCCACAGACACTCATCTCACATTGTTCTGAAGTCCCTGTAAAGTTAAACAGCAACCCTGAGGTAGAAGTCTCAGTGGAGAAAACACAAGTACCTGCAGCCATACTGCCTGACCTGACCTGGAACAAGGGAACCACAGGATGGCACATGTCTTTGGCACATGTCTTCGGAGACATCCCCAAGAGTATACCTGAAAACTCAGATCTCGGCACGGCGTGTCGATGCTGCTCTGACCTCCTGCGTTAGGAACAGGCGGGGCTCAGCCCTGCAGCCCCACAACTCTCCCAGAGGAGGAATGTTCACCCAAACCTAGATCACAGGCTCATTTCCTGGCTCTGTCATGTGTTTCCCTAGAGAAACTACATATTTCCATGTGCAAGAGGGTGAAAACAAACCTCCCTCATCTTCCACATTCACTGTAAAGACAAACCTAGAAATACCACAAAAGCAGAGAGTCTCTACAGCAACAGCGGTAACATGAGTCCACAGGCAAGGCTCACACACAGGTCCAGAGGCAAACAAGTGTCATGAAACATAAAGCAGAGCCGGTGACAAAGTTTTTGAGGTGTATTAACAACAAACTATCTTCCTAACCTGCAAGTCTTTCTGGGTCTTGGGTGACATATCTGTGAAAGAGCCACCCATCTTTGCTCAAGGAGCTCCCTGCTGCCTTCATGGTCCACAGGTTTGCCTTGAGGACATTCCTGGTGCTGCCCACAATTGTCTCTGTGCAGCAACACACAGGTTTACAGCCAGAGCACTCATCGTTTTAGGATGAACAAGAAGCCTGGAAGCCCTGAAAATCTGAGCCTCTGAGGTCCTTGACCTGTGCTGGAGGACTGCACTTGGCTTTGACCCATAGGAACAGAGCAGCAACAGTCAACCTTAACCAGCAAGCTCTGCAATGAGCCAGACACAAGCAGAGTTGCTATGTTTCAATTAAGACTTCTCTTCGTTTGAGAAAGGATCATCTCAACTGGTTGGTTTCTGCCAATGATCAGTGTTTTCCTTAACCAGAAATAAAGCAGGAGAACCTGATCAATAAGACCTGATAAGTAAGTGAGAGCCAAGTTTGGCAGCTTGGTGCAGAGCTGGGATTTAAATTCAGATTAAGCCCCTAATACATCCCCTTTTAAGCTCTTTGGCTTATTCTGCAAGGGCATGGTAGGGCTAGTGAGGCACAAAGGGAAATGTCATGTGGCAATGAGAGACAGGCAAAGGCCAAGCTCAGCTTGGGCCCAGACAAATCATCTGGTTTCTTTACCTTCTGCTCCAATAGATACCAGTTTGACTCCTTTGCTGGCAATGAAATCCAAGGCTTTGTTCACGTTGGATATTTTGTGCACTCGCATTTTGCCTCGTTCAGGCTTAGCCAAGCGTTCACCTAAGAGAATGGGAAAAAAAAGTAGTGTTAGAAATCAGTTCTGAATCCTCTCTTCCATGGTGGGTGTTTGCCCATGCTGGTGACTCCTGCTGTTCAGCCACGGGGAGGGGAGGGCTCTCTGCACCCCTGCTTGACAGAAATGCCGGATAGCCACGTTCATCATTAAATAACCCCCTGAAATCATCTTTTTTTACATCCCAGACAACACAACAAACAAAGCAACTCTCAGCATGGAGTCCTTTCCACAGCAGGTTAGCGTCGAAGGTAAAGAGGTCCTCCCAAACCACACTAAGCTGGGCGTCGCTTGACTGCAGACAAGGAAGCCTGGAAATGGCAAAAGGTTCTCTCCGCCACAAACCCAGGCGAGGTGCACCCTTACAGCCTTTACAACACCCAATCTACAAAGCAAATCTCTCCTTCCTGGAACTCACTACAGACAAATATGAGGGTGACCCTTGTATCTTGCCTGTTCCCCTCCCTCTCATCGAATGGCCACAACTGCTCAGTCTAGGGAAGCAAGTACCTTAAAGCTGCCTTCCAGTACCTGAAGGGAACCTACAGGAGGGCTGGAGAGGGACTTTTCACAAGGGGATCTCCGACAGGACAAGAGTAAATGGTTTGAAACTGAAGAACAGGAGGTTTAGACTAGATCTTAAGAAGTTGGTGCCTTCCAACCCGAGCCAGTGTATGTTTGAACTGCCTGTATCAGGAACGAAAATGAAAGCACTTTCTTAATCTTATTGTTTCGAAAGAGTTGCATTTCGTGTAGGCATGTCCTTCTCGACAGGCTGACTGTACCTGTGCTCACAGCCTGCTCCAACTAACACGCACCCAACAAGCAGAGTGAGAAAATCAAAGCTTAGACAGACAAGTGGACTTTTTAATGGATCCTCTGCTAGAAACATGAGACAGGAGCCACTTGTATGTGGCACAGAACACAAAAAATGAACAGAACAGCTGTCTTCAGATCATGAGCTCTGGAATCATTCAGGTTGGAAAAGAACCACGGGATCAAGTCCAACCATTCACACTACTCTACCAAGAATGCAAAAAGGATCTAGCAAAACACAAGCAGAAAATAAAGTTATGAGCTCATTAAAAACAGATCAAATGGGCAAGTCGAGGCAAGTAATCACTCACCTGACCCACTGAGTTCCAAAAGCCTCCTGCTGTATCTTGAACCTGAATATTTAAGGCAATGTGAGCTGAGTCAAGCCATTATGTGAAGCTTAAGGGCGAGGAAGAAAAGTACTTTAAAAATAACTTCCTTTTCTGTACTAAAAGCTGGATAGCTTGCTCTCTAACAAAAGTGAGGAAAAGCTAAAAGGAAGGAAAAAAATACCTTTTCTCCATGGCCACATGCTACAAAGCAAAATGCCTGGAGATTAAAATCTTCTAAAAGTCTTTTCAGTGATTACTGCAGGCTGGTGTAATTAGCTCTTAAGTTTAAGGATAAAACTAGATTTACTTTCAGGTTGAAACACTGATGTCTCACGATGTCAATGAAAAATATGTATTTATGGTACTACCTCCATCTGAGGATTGAAAAAAACCATCTGCTGCTGTAACAGACCCTCAAGTGCACGTCACGATACGCTGGTTCTTTTTTCCAATTGAATGATGCTCGTCATCCTAAATTAGCAGTGGAAGCCTGTTTTGCGACAGCTTACAACGGCATTTTTACATCCAGCTCTACAAGAGACTTCAGCAGAACTTAGGCTGCCAAATGTCAACACATGGGTCGAGCTGGCTGGGTAACAACCATTTTCTTTGGTTCGTGTGACTGTATAACAACCTTTGCGAGAAGAAAAAGAAAGCCAAGAGCTTAGGTTTCAGCTGGAACAGCAAGATGATCCAATTCACCTCGTGGCCGTGTGTGCCCCGCCAACACAAAGGAGAGCACCCTCGGCCTGGGCAGAGCAGGATTGCTCCCTGCATCGTTGTCAGGCAGCTGATGGTGACAGCAGCTTCCCCCTCTCAAATACCACAACAGGATATTTGATTTAGGAGCATTTCGGGGAGAATTCTAGAAGTCCTCGAACCCTATAGCTATTTCCTTCAGGCCTGGGCTTTATTATACATTCAGATTTCCAGAGGAAAGCTTCATCTGGTTCCACACCATACATTATTCACGATGCAGGTGGTTCAAAGGGAGCCCTGCTAGAAACATGTTCTCCTCGCAGCTATTTCCACCGTTGCTTCCCTTCTCAGGACTTCTCCTGGCTGAAACAATGAAAATGGTTCACTTGCTCCATTCCCTCATTCTCATGTAGTAGCCCACGGCTGTACTTTGAAAGCCAAGCAACTCAAGGAAGTGCTGGCATACAGACTGTTTGCCACACATTTGCTTAGGAAAAACTCTAGTTATCATTAAATATTATTCCCCGTGCTTGGGGCAGGGTGGGGGAAGCCTCCTGACTTGACTCCAAAAGCACTAAACATGAGCTGAGCTTTCTTCAGTCCCGTAGTTTTACTGTAAAACAGTTTTGTCAGGAAGGAGATGCATGTGGGTGAAAGAGAAAGCACGTGTTTTGGGGCAATTGCTAGGGTTCCTTTTCATCATGGGGACCACTGGGAGAGGACTGCCAGCAAGGAAGCCCCTGGACTGCCTGTGGAGCTTTCTCCACAGCTCAGTGACTGGGTGATGTGGGGTGGCTCTGGCTAGGCTGGAAAGGGACTCACCACAGTGCTGATCACCACCAGAAGATACCGGGCTGAGTAAACGGAGATGTTCTCCTCTTACAGAACATCACTGCTTCCCATACTTTGGGAAGTCACATTGGATGGGAAAATGGCTCCTTGCCTGCCTGGGAGCAAAGTGTCCGCAGAGACACACAGGAAGGTCTTTCCTGAAGCAGGTGTTCCACGGGTCCAGCAATACAGCCCCACTCCCACAGGGTCCCCAGCAGCTTCCCTGGTGCAGGCTCCATCCTTTCCTCCATGTCAGGGTGCAGGCAGCCACTGCTGTAGCAGGGGACAGAAGGAGATGGCTCTTCCTTTCTCACACACACCCTGGCTGGGCAGCCAGGAGGAGGCATCACTGGGCTCCACACAGCTCTTGGCCGCCCTGACCCAGCACTCTTGTCACTGAAGGCTCCTAGGGCCATCTGAGTTAGAAGAAAAAAAATCAGCCTGCTTTAAGAGCAGAAGTTGGAACTGGAGGGCTGAGAGCCATCCAGAGGCTTGCTCTTGGCAGATGATCAGTAGGAACCATGGCAGGAACATATAGGCAAGTCCTTGCCAACCAACAGGAGGCTCCTTACCCCTACATGCTGCTCCTGGCCTGGGTTGCTTCTTCCCTAACTTTAGGCCAAATGGGCTACTACTGAGGCCAGCAGCTGGAAAAACAGTGATGTTTATGAATGGAAGTGGAACCACCCATGATGGACATGAAATGGGGAAAACACAACTGTGCTAAATTCCTCCTCTCTTGCCGCTGCACCTACGAGGACTGTTGTTTGAAGGAAAGGATGCTCAGTCCTTGGGTGTATGAATGAACATGGCTTCTGGTGAGATGCAGCCCACGGCTGCTCCACACATCTCTGCTGGCTGGTCATCTGCTAGGCCCATCTGCCCACCATCCCTTCAAACTGTGAGCACGGGCAAAACTTCTGATGCTTTATCCTGTAATTCATACAATCCGAAAAACACACATATGGACAGCAACTTTGTGGGACCTGGCAAAGGACAGTGGAAGGGGAGCGAGGGAGGGACAGAGGGAAGTGTTGGAGTGCTTCTGTCATGGCAATTTTATTGGAAAGTGTACCAAAAGGGTCAGGAGCACGAGTCACTGAGCTGGTATTACTGGCTGAAACGCCAGCAAAGCTAAGTCTGTGAGCGTGCAACACCGGCTTTATACACATCATCTTAACCCCCTTCAATGCCTCCCAAAATACTTTACTGAGGTATTTATTTCATTCACACATCAACTGGGATTACTGCTTATTTGAAATAATCCCTGAGAGGGATCTGTCAAGCAGTGAGACATCCATGATAGGCAGTGAAAACAAATCTGACCTAACTTGTTCCTGCTACTGTTTTTATTTCAGACTCCGTTTGGGGGGATTTTGCTTTCCTTAATGTTGGGGTTTTTTTTTCCCCTGAAGGCTTGAGCACTGAGCTCATACTGAAACTGGAATGGAAAAACTTCAGTCACAGCTGAAACCAAAGGACACACAAGATTTAACAGCTTTACTCTCCTCTTCCAATAACTTCTATCCTAGTCCCACTGTCGTGTGGCTTTGAGATGGTTTGCCAGTGCAGCATTCTCACACTGTTCCCAGAGCTGCTCTGTCAGCCCTGCCAAGCAGCGAGAGCCACTGATGAGCCTGCACAGGAGGCTGTGCATTCCTGAGGGGCAGGGGAAAGCCAAGAGGCAGAAACAGGAATGCAATGGGCATGATGCTTGAAGTGCCTTCCAAAGCACATTAATGGTCACTGCTGGAGACAAGATATTTGTTCGGGATAAACTTTCTCTGACCTGGAAAGCAGCTGTTCCTATATTCCAGCAAAATCGGCAGCATTACAGCCCTTGCTGTCCCTATTCTATTGTGAGAAAGGCATAGGACAAGTTTCAGAACAGAGATGCTCAGGACACTTGGGAGAACCATGCAGCAACTCTCTTACCTGAAATGACTTCCAGAAGTAACATGAGTTTAAGACCATCCCTGAAATCTTCTTCTATGTTCTCAATCTGCGTCCCAGCCTTGCGGAGGTGAGAATTACACCACGCTGTAAACGTCTGAAGAGAAAAAATAAAGTATTCAGCAAGCATTCTAGAAGCCAAACGACGGTTCAGAACCAAAGCCGTGCTGCTAAGCAAGCACCATGACCGAGATTCAAGGGCTGGTGGGGTCACGCTCTTTTAACATGCTGTCCCTGTGGGGCACCTCAGCATCTAAAGTTGTAGGGTGTTCCCATGGCAGAGGTAGTCTGAACCACTGTGACAGCCACTTCACGGGTCCAACACATCTGATTTTCTGAAGAAGCTTCTACACTTCGGGTTTAGAACTCCTTGACATTGGTTTTAAAGGATACTAATTCCTCAGGAGCTCCAGTGGTGTTAGATGATGAAAACAACATTCCAGATCTTCTCAGCTCTAGGCAGGTGCCATATAAATGAAAGTTCACTCTTCTAGGGCAAGTTGCCTCTGGTCTACTCCATCCCTAGTAAACACCTCAGGCCTTAGACGTGCACTGAGGGAACAGCGTGCAGAGCTCCTCGACCACAAAAATCACATCCCAGTAGTGTCCGTCCTGCTACCTTTCTTCTCACCAACTGGCTGCTAAGCAGAGCTCCCCCACCACGTGCCTGTCCCGCCTTCCCCTCCCTTCGTGTGGCAGAGGAAATGCTTTCTGAATAACGATGCCGTCACCCGTCTCAACCGTGAGCGCGACACGGCTATACTAGAGCACAGTCCCACATTCCCACCATCTGAGGCCCTCTGGCAGAAGGATCACGGTGGCCACCTCAGCGATCAAAACCACAGCCACTCTGTAATCAGTGAAACGATGCACCACCTATGCAGGAGGGACTGAGGTCCAAACTACAACACAGCAGCACTCAGGCTACAGAAAACTTTCTGGAAATGCCCTCTAACCTCAAGTGGTCAGGATAAGAGGATCTCTCCTATAAGAGAAATGAATTTTACCACAAGTGATGACAAGACACATTCTCTGTGGCTGCAATCTGTCAGCCCATCCTCTGAACAATGGGTGTGTGTGGCACTGATGGGGAAGAGACTCATCCAAGAGAAGACAGTGGGGATTATCTCAAAAAAGCACCAAGTGAACGGCTCTGAAAAACAGAAGTGCTGCTCCCCAGCAGCCAACACACACACAATAAACAGGGAACACACAGAATCACAGAATGTCAGGGATTGGAAGGGACCTCCAAAGATCATCTAAGTCCAATCCCCGTGCCAGAGCAGGATCACCTGGATAAGGGCACACAGGGCTGCATCCAGGTGGGTTATGAATGTGTCCAGAGAAGGAGACTCCACAACCTCTCTGGGCAGCCTGTTCCAGGGCTCTGTCACCCTCACTGTGAAGAAGTTTCTTCTTGTATTTATGTGAAATGCCCTCTGCTCCAGCTTGCACCCGTTGCCCCATGTCCTATCACTGGAAGTGACTGAGAAGAGCCTGCCTCTATCCTCCTGACATTTATCCTTTATGTGTTTATGAACATTCAGGGGGTCACCCCTCTTTCTCCTCTTCTCCAAGCTGAAGAGACCCAGCTCCCTCAGCCTTTCTTCAGAAGCGAGATGTTTCCCTCCATCATCCTCGGGGCTCTCTGCTGGGCACTTTCAGGCAGCTCCCTGTGCATATGGAACTGAGGGGCCAAGAACTGGACACAATATACTGCAGATGTGAACATTCAGACACCTCGGAGTGCTGTGGGCTCAAACAGGCAAGTCAAAGAGCCCAACACGGACATGCAGCTGCCGTCTGACACAAAAGCACTGTTTGAAGAGTAAATGGTATCAACTAGTTGTTCCAAGGTAGGCAAGTTTGTCCAAGTGCTAAAGAAGCATTTCACGGTGTTTGAACAGGTAAAGCCTCTCCTTCGTACAAACCAATAAGCCCTCAATCACCCTTTAAACAGAAGGGTGAGGTTTGTAAAAAATTCCAGAAGCTCAGTGCTACTGCGAGGGAAGGAGGCTTTTTTCCCCCTCCCTCTTCCAGATGTGTTCCCAGAGCCAACCCAACTCACTGACCCAGCACACAACTGTCTTCTGCTCAGTAGGGCAGGGAGGCAGTCCAGCAGTGTCTGACAGTCCTATATGCAGGAGAACATTTGGCACACGTGGGCCAAGCAGGATAGTGGGACAGACCACAACAGCCGTGCCTCTTCAGCTGACACCGAAGCACAGTACGTAAAACACGCACAAGCGCTTCCCCACCGCTTACACTGTGCAACAGGACTTCAGAAGACGACCTCCAATGGCAAAGAGCATCAGTCAGGGCTTCCTCTACTAATCTGCTGGCTCTCATGCTTACATGGCTACAAACAGCGTAACAGAGCCTTGCCCTGGAAAAATCACTGTTGAACCAACAGCTGCTGAGCTTCCCACTGCTGTCCTCTTGGCCGGGGCTGTGGGACGGAGCGGGATAGCAGTGCAGCTGTAAATGCGTTCACGGCAGTGGCTCTCTGGACAAACACCTCTATTGTGAAAGCCTGGGATCACTTTTTTTCCAGGATGGCCTGCTTTCCTCCCAGATTTGGGAGCTCTCTCTTAAAAAAAAAAAAAAGTCATTAAGCACCTTTTATGGCTTTCTGATATTCCACTGAAAAAAAATAAAAGCGGGTTTTGTTTTCAAAAAAGAGTGGTTTTATTTAAAAAAGGGCCCTGTATCCTGAAGTACGTCCTTTTGGCACTACTTTCTTCATCGCACTGCCTGCCCTGTGTTACAGGAGAAGAGGTTCATTGATCTGGGGGTTTTGCAGCCAGGCTCCTGCTCCTCTTCAAGAGAGGCAAACGTGGGCAGAGATGCTTTCAAATGCTGCATCACCATCACATACTGAAGCACAAGAGCAAGTTCTGTCAGGAAGGCTGGGGATGGCCACAAACATCCCTCAATTAGTTGGAAAGAAGACAAACTTAGAGCTACTGACTGGCCCTGGGTCACCTTATAAAATAAAGGAGGAAGCCTGAGACTTAACTTACAGCCACAAGGCTGCACTCTTACTTCTTGTGACTTCTCTGAAACTTGTTTCAGGTGTTTTTTCTCATCAACCCAAATCATAAGACAGATAGTTCTGTCTTAAATCATGAACAACCCCGGTACGGCTCAACTAAGCATCTAGTTTTACTTTTGAGGGTGGCAAAGGGTGACCAGGTCTACGTGTCTACAAAAAGGATGAGGTTAAAAGCAAACCACAAGTCCTCTAAACTCAGGGTTGTTATTAAGCCTGGCAGGATAATGTCATCATTGAGAGGGATTTTTTTAATTGCTACAAGAGTCACTTACAGCTGGGTGGAAAATTAAGTTCCAGAGCCAGCATTCCACCTTCTCTGCTGGAGTCGTCTCCGAACACATCGCTGCCTCGGACGTGCCGAAGCGAGATGATTCTGCAGAGATCAGCCGCTAGCCATCAGCGGCATGAGTCGGCACCTCAGTCTCTTGAGGGGACAGCCCACGAAGGGCTAGTTAGACAGAGCACACAGGTCTCATTAGACAACTCCCAGACATGCAGATGTTTTCTTAAGGTACCCTTCAGGTCCTACACGAACCCCAGTAAATGTAAAAACATAAAAGCAGCACAGTGGGGTATGAGAACAGGACCAACCAGCAGTGCAATGTGGATTTTTACAGGCCATTTACAGGAAAGCAGGATTCTCAATGACTTTAATTCTTCTTACTTCAAAGCAGTAGCCTGGAAGGAGATTTGACAGACAGATACAAGATGGCTGGAGAAGTGTGGCAGAAGAGTTTGGGGAGCATGAGAAGGGAGAGATGAAATTTTTGCTGTCCGCTGGGTCTTGCAGCTCTGGCAGTCTTGTCTGGAGTCAAGTTTTACTGACTTGGCTTCACGTATCTGCACAGGATCCTTTTTGTTATTCTGGGAAACCTACTGAAACCACCCACTCGCTCCATCCACCTCCTGTGCAACACGATCAGCTCCTCCCCACACGCCCTGAGTCACAGCCACTAGTGGCAATGGCTCAGGGCAGCCACCGAGCCCTGCTGTGCCAAAACCTCCTATGCTTGCTGCTTTGAGGGGAGGTGCAGCCCAGACTGGAGGGCAGAAATGTGCTGCCAGGTGGGAAGCACCATCTCTTCAGTCATAAACTTAAACCACTGGTCTGCAGCAGCAAATGTGCTTCCTTGCTGCCTGCAGACACAGATCTGGGGATTATTCTCCCCCTTACATCCGACCCCCTATTCCAAAGACAAGGAAACAAACACTCTGTTAATCTTGAGGGTTATGGAAATTTCACAGAGCTGGAAAAGTACTTGCTACTAAAATAGCAGCACAAAACCATACCGTCAGCTGTATTTTCTTCAGACAAACCTCACACCGTAAACTCACTCTGGTAACTGCACAAGAGGTGCAAACAGAGCTGCATTTCTTGGCACACAGTGCAATCTGGATTTCATTTTTGGATACAACAGGTCTCCAGCAGCCCGCTGTAGGTCTGCCTCTCGTTAGGTGTTCGTGGCAGAGGATGCCTGATAAAGCAGCACATGTGCATCTGCTGGTACATATGTGCATTGCTCATCATTGCTCTTTGCCCCGTGAGCCCTCCTAGCTATGATTTGTAGCTTCCTTTTTCTCTTCTTCTGCTTTTTTTTTAACATCTTCATCAAGATCCCTGACACTGAAGTCAGCCCTTGCTGGGTGCTGCACACAGAACCTCATGTACCACAACATAACCTATCAGATAACAAAAATTAGAACAAACACTACTAAGAGCAAGCAAATATGATTAACTCTTCAGCACACAAGGCAGGTTTACTGCCAGGGTAATCTCTATGAGCCCACCTGTAATGCCTGTTTTTACAGGCACACAGATCCTTTCTCTTTAGAGTTCACTGTATCGACCCTCTGCCCAGACACGTGTTAACTAAAGCCAATTGCCAGGGGATTGCTGGAGGTCCTTATAGCCAAAGCTCTAATGTGAGACCATCTTCAGCTGGCTCCTTCCAGGTATCTCCCAGGCATGCCAAGAGCAAACGTGCCTCTAGTTCTTCACACACACCCTGTAGACCTCCCTCTGCTCTTCCCAACCTTTTGCTTTCACTCCTGAAAGCCAAGAACCTTTCCTAGTTCAATACTTTCTGGTATCAAGGTGGCAGGGAGTGTTCCTGAACCCTGGGGAAGCAGGACACTAAGCCAACAAGTTTAAGTTTGAAGAATGCTCCTGCTTGGAAAGCAGCAGTGTTGTGACAACGCTGAGAGCAGATCTGGAGAGCTCTCGGCTGCGAGCAAACAGGCATAAGGCACTTCAGCTGCTGAGCAATTTTAGCAATGTAAATGTCAGAGCTACCACAACCACAGAAATGACAGATATTAAAAAAAAATAAATGGCCAGTTTTATCTTTTTGTGACTGTGACTGACATTCCAGCTTTATCTGACCTTTCCAGATGCAATTCTCTCTGTGCTAAATCACCCTTCCACGCAGCTATGTTTTCCATGGGTGAGCATACACTTTCTGACACAGCCAAGAGAGCCCTGTAACTGAGCCAGGGCAGTGCCACTCGCATCCTTTCAGACAGGAGAAATGTTTGGCTCACAGGGGCCAAGGAAGAATTCCCCGGAGCCGTGCCCTGCCAGAACACCACCAGCACGCTCAAAGGGAAGCAGTGTTCATGGCCACCAACACACCGTCCTTCACCGTGTTGATGCAGGGGCATGAATTTTAAGTGACTATTTCAACACAGCTCTGCTGTTGAGATGTGTCCACAAAGGTTTGGCTCCTGTTGAGGAGGTGGAGCTGCCAGCACGCAAATCTCAGCCTAGTGGCACAGTTCTGTGCTGTCTGCTTCTGTGGCTCTGCACAGAGAGGCCTGGAACAGGCTGAACGCTATGGGTGCTAGCCCAGGCTTTCCTCCAGTACTGCTGTGGAAATGACAGGAGTACTCCCTTTCCAGTCACCAGGAAGCAAAGCAGGATGCTCAAACAATACATCACGCACAGCTGGAAAATAAAATCGATTTATCCAGCTGCATGCAAGAGCTACTCTTCTGGTAGCTACGTGCTTAGCACCTGGGCTCCTGGCTGCAGGGCCACCCTGACTCCTTCAGCCAACCTCGCATGGCAGCTGCTGACTGCAACGCCCCACATTACAAGCTGCTGATTTCTGCAACAGACCCTACAGTAAGGGCCTCCCTGCAAGGAGTTTTATTTAAATGAAATTATCTGGAGCAGTGACCGAGGCACTCCGCTGATAACCAACACCTTGTTAAGAACAGCTGCACATACAGCTTTTTTTAAGCAACAGGATTACTAATAAAGCACTTCTAGCTGCCCCAAAAAGGGATCTTTTCCACCTTGTTAGTCTGAATGTACCGTATCATGTACGGAGGATGCTGGCCCACAGTCACCACAAATCTCCCTCTCTTTCTCCTTGAACAGACAGACTAGACCATTAACTTATTAATGGAAGGTTTAGGACTGAAAGGCTGGGCACGCCATGAAACGAATCTCAACCACCCAGTCCAGGTTTCCCTGCACTCAGCACTAGCTCATCAGTCTCCAGGGTCTCCTGTGCTTTTTCCCTTTCTGGTGCTATTGCTCTCCAACAGTTCCTGTGGCACCCGCTTCTCCAAATCCTCCTTTCACACCTTTAAAGCGCTTGGAAGAATTGCTGGTGTCTTGTGGGAGGCTGTTTGTCACCCTGCCCACATTCCATACAGACTCAAAAGGCAGGCTTGGTTGCAGTTTCTTTTCTTGCCCAAGGCTGTGGTATAAACTGACAAGGAGGTGCTCAGTTAACTGGGGCCAGTTACAAAACAATCCCAGACACTGGCAACACCTTGGCACAAGGAAGGTCATGGCTGCACAAAGCAGATTACACCAACACCCCTAGTGAAGCAAGGTGGGGGCATTGCAATGGCCCTTCATGAAGTACAGCAGTGATCACATAAGCCAAAAGAGTCTCCCTAGCCCACTGAAAAGTTTCTGTGCTCACGGGCTGTAAGTGACAGAAGCTTCACATGCATCAGTCCTCACCTCTGCGCGCACCATCTCCTGATTTACAACTTGGTGTACTGAGAGGCCTGGTGGGATGCCCAAAAATACTCACAAATGGCTGTACACTCCCTGCAGAGTTCTTTCTAGGGATGGGAGATCCGCTACACAAGCCTCATTGCCAGTTCAGGAAGCCACCCAAAGTGCCTTTTGTTTGAACTGGAATTAAGAGATCAGCCACGGTTTGTTGTACCCCCCAATTTAATCTTGTAACCTGAAAGACACCACCTGCCCCCGTACACTGCTGTATATCTGAAAGCCACCCAACAATTTTGTAATGAAGAAAGGCATTCCATAAAACCCTTTCCACGTTTAATCTCCAAACCCATTTTCCAGGGCATGGGGATGGTTCAGAGAGCCTGGTTTTTTGTTGAAGGGTTTCACTATCAGCAGGTGACTTCTGAAGAATTGCAGGTCAATGAGACCTGTGCTGCCCAGTGAAAAGCTTTGCTTTCCAATAGTGTTGGCCAATTCTCTTAGAAAGCCTGGAGGAATTCAATGGCAATTCAGAAGTAATCATTACAGACCCTTGCAGCACTATTTCAACCCCTCCACAAAAGGAGTTTAGTATCACTATCATCAGTGGTAATGTCCTGTTCTGGTTTATTGCAGTCATTGACTTCCAAGTGTGGCTGAAAGACAAAGTGCAGCCCACACTGCTTCTGAGCTACTGTGTCCCAGAGCCAGGAGGAATCATTACAGTGTACTACTGTGTGTTACCAGCATCCACCTGAAGAACCATTTGGTGGCTGCATAAGGAATTGCTGAGGGTGAAAAGGAAAATTCTAAGTTTACTCACACTTCCCAACTCCAGGGTACAGCTTAGTCACTGCTACTTAAGTCACCCCCACTCCAAACTCATCTCTGCAGCTAAGGGTAGAAAGAAGGCTCCAGCATCAAAAGCCACAGCCCTAACAGTAACTACACAAATCAGGCTGGATCCCACTGGCAATAGGAGGCTCACCACCACAGCCTTTCCTTGTCCAGAAGAGTCAGGAACTGTTGCAGAGGAAAAATAAGCCCTCTTGCCAATTAATTTGTATTTTTGGATGGCAGCAATGCACATCACTTGCAAGAAAGAGCAAGTTGGTTCAGTGTAGGAGTTTTCATTTTTGCTCAGTGGAATGCAGTTCTCAGCATCTTCCACGATTTTTAATTCTCCTCTCCTGAAAGACAGGACAAAAAGAGAACAAGCCAGGGTCCAGTCCACAATGGTATGGTATTTACTGCTCTGGAGTGAGAACAATCCCTTTTATTAGTTAATGACAGGCTAAAGTAGCAAGGGCAGTTGTCTCAATCTAGTGCACTGCCCAGCCAACACAGGGTAAATATTTGCTCTTCTCTACAGCTCTGCCTCTGGAGCCTTTCACTTCGTTTCACTTCAGAGCTGGCTGCACCATTTCACAATGAATCTGCTTCTGGCATTTGAAAGCTATTGACCATTAAATCAATGAGTGAGCTGGCATTTCAGATAAGTACAAGCTTTCTTTATCCCAGAGTTACCAGGGAGGACCAGTAGCTATGAACTCAGAAGTCTTCAGACATGCAAAACCCATGCAAAATAAAAACTGTACAAAGAAATAGACTGGCTACAAGTGCAGGCTTCTTTCAGAGCTGACTGTAAAGCTCAGACTAGCAAGACTCTTCATTACTCCCATGAGACCAGCTCGTAAGTGCCAACTTGCTCCAATCTCTCACAAAAAAATTAAACAGAGCTGGTCTCTGAAGTGTGTGTGCCGAGCTTCAGCAATGCTTTTTGGTGTCTGAAAACAGAGTGGAAGAGGTCGTTTCACTGAGCACCAGGTTGCAACTATTGATAGACTGAAAAGTGGCAACAAGCCACTGAAGGCAAAGCAGATCCATGCTGGGTGACCTCCAGCTGTCCAGCGTGGGACGGGGCCACGACACCAGGATGAAAACCTTCACAAGCAGCCTTATGATGTGCCTGGTGGCAGAGTGCACTTTGCATTTCCCTGCCCAAGCTGTGTTACCCAGATCCCACACTGAGGGACAGTGAGGAGTCACTGCTGAGTCCCAGCTAAGGGCAGGGGGAAGACAGGGAATGCCTGGCACTGTAATACAGCTCAGGACAGAGGGATCTGCTCCAGTACTGGCTTGTCTGAGAGCACCAGACAAGGGTACAGGAATTTCTTCCAGTGAAAGCTGGACAGAGCAGCACCCTCCCTCCAGTGAATTGATGCTGCTCCATAAGCAGATGTAAATGCAGCTGCTGTGCTGAAGATTCAGCTCATACTTCAGGTCTGGTGGCAGCAGGCAGGGAGACTCTCAGTGGTACCGAGTCCAGAGAGCCAGAAGGGCAGGAGCTATGCAGCTGAGGGTCCATCTGCAGTGCAGAATCAGTGACCAGGATCACCCAGAGCCCTCATTTCCATGGTTCATGCTCCCGTGAGAAGGGGTTGCTTCCTCCGGCTTCGTGGGAGGATTCACGGGTGTTTCTTCTTTGGCTGTTTGCTGATGAAGCAGAAAGGAGGGAGAGGAAGTTCCAGCTTCATTTATCCAAGGTTTCTAAGTATAGATGGAAACAACTTCAAATCTTTGCCCACCACTCTGTCTGGATGCTGCAAAATCAGCACAAAGTGTTGGATTCAGGCTTTAGAACTCTAGCAGTGACTGCAGCTTTTGGAAGACAGAAGCAACTGAAGAGAATCTGATTTTCTAAAAGATGATGGCAAGCACCCTGACTAAAGAACCTACAGCTGTATTTCTAGTGAGAAAGGTGCTCCCAAAGCGGTGCTGGACATGAAGCCCGAGAGCTTACTTATATTTGGGGCAATATCTACAATTGTTAAAATCTTTCACTTGAGATGGGATTTTCCAAAATAGATCCCGTGACTAGTGAAGATGACTGTGATGCACACGTTCTACTAAAGAAGTGTGGGCACTGAGGATGGGGAGAGATCTTACTGTGCCAGGGACTACATCGACACAGGGTGAAAAGCTCTTCTGTGCTCCAGAGTGCTTTGAACACGAGTGTGGAGACAGCACATCTCAGAACAGCAAAGCAGCATTAGTCAGGGTGCTTGGCAGTGGTCTCGGCGCACCCACAACCCACCTTGTCACGTTCTTTACCAAGCTCATAGTAAACTGAAGAGACATTTAATCCAAAAAAAGAATTACTCTATCTGAAAAAAGCAACAAACGTTCACAATCCCTACAAGCTGCATAACAGCAGTCTCCTGTGCAAGACTGCAGGATTGACTTCCCCAACCATTTCAGGGTATGGCTTCATCCTGTCACATTCTGGAGCCATCACCTTGCTCTCAAAGGCTGCCTGTTTGCACTAGCTTGGTCAACGCAGCTGGTGGTGGCAGCCCAGTCAGAGGGGAAACAGCAGAACAGTGGTTGCCAACAGCAGATTACTCCTAAGTGCAGTAGAAACAAGAACAAGAAAGCATTTGTTTGAAAATGTAATGAGCAGACAGCTGGCATCAAGGACACATCTCACAGCAGAGAGAAAAGAAAACAGGGAAAGGCAACGTGGGGCATTGAAAACACAGACAGGTACCTTGTATTTCACAAGGTGAAGAAAGAGGTGGGACTGGAGATGCAAGAACTGAAAGGCAAGTTTCTAAGTGATGGGTGACAACTATCATTGTGGCTGATCAGGTGAGTGTGGTTGGATAGATTCATGGAAGTTAGGAAAACAGATGTTGCTCTTACTCAGACATAACAAAGAGTCTGTGTGGGAGCCATAGGGGAGGTCCATCCGCCATTGTGGAGGGAAATGGAATGTCAGGTCTGAGTAGAGAATGTCACAGCTATTGTTGGATGAAAAGATTGAAGTGATCTGGGTGCAGGCATGACATTGAAAGTTTACATAAAGGTACTGCAAAGAAAGTCACAGCCCCAAGCTACGTGAGCTGTACAAGACTAAAACACAAAATACAGGACTGAGCTCAGGAACTCTGAACAGGAACCATTCCACTGCACCCTTTCCCTCCTACCTCCACTCCTGCACCACAGACCAACAGAGAGACTAGACTGTGAAACGGTGGAGCTGCTCCTCTACCTCCCTCCCTCCCTCCCTCCGTCCCTCCCAGTAAATGAGCTCCTTTCATTCACACACACAGAACAGGGGGAGCTGTAGCTTTTCACTGCTGCTACCTTTGTGAAGTGAGCACAGACAACTGCGATGATACTGGGATCTACACTGTGGCAAAAGCTCGCCAGTGTGTCCACTACATGTCCCATTGATCCTACAGGCCCCCAAGAGCACGCAGACAAGCAGCATCAGGGTGATCAACCCTCGGTTCTTTGCCAGGAGCTGATCACAAGCATCTCTCCTCCGAGGACGTAACTTTCAGGTGGGCACACGCTTGCACAGCTGTGGGTTCCACAGTGTTTTCACTTCTAGCTTAAATATGCAGCACACATCACAGCTACGACCAACACAAACCCCTGTGTATCAGTGTCTGTGTGTCCTGTGCTTGTGGGGAAAGATATTTATTAAGGTAACGGTCCTATTTAAAAGTAAATTGCATCGTGACTTACTCTTAATTGGATCCCCAAAGTGCTAAAGCTACTGTGGGTGGTGAGATTGTGAAGATGGTCTTTTCTGGGATAAGACATCTTCCTTGCTGAGGTATGAATGTGTCACCTAAGAGTAAAACAGGATTTAATCTATCTGCCTTAGCTGAGCCGAGAGGTACCTCTCGGTGTCCTTCACAGCTCAGGAAGCAGTCTGAGCAGAGAGCAACCCCACGGGCCCTGGGTCAGCTGCATGCCAACGCGGGTTTCGAACACCACCTCGTCACCATGAGCACTGCAAGTGATGGGATCTTACACTTTCACCCAGCGGCTGCAGCCCTGGCTGGTGCTGAGGACTGCTTGGATCCACAGCAAATCTGTGGGTACACCTCGACAGCACAGCGTGGAGGCAGCTGGGTGCCAGAACCAGCCCTAGTAGTAAAACACGGCTTGGCAAGGGCTACTTAACGCAGGAGCTGCACCAGAGCTCCAGGCCACAGCCCAGTACAGCACCTGCGGCTCAGCACTGCAGTGGACAAAGCAGCAGGGGAGGTCGGTGTGCCCAGACCAGGGTGGAGATTTGAAGCAAAGTAAGGAAAAGAAAAACAAGACTGATGAAGATTAAAATGTGTGATCGGGCATATTTACAACAGGAGCTTTGTTCCACACTGCTGTGGTTCAATGCTTCAGACATCCCAAGAGAGCAGCACCAAGAAGGCTGAAGACCACGCTGGCTCACCCTGTACCACCTGGCAGAGGACAGCACGGCACCCCTCTGCTTCCTCCAGACTGCTGCCTTTGCTCCAAACTCAAGTTCCTTTCCCCTGCCCGTGGCCACCAAGATTCCAGACTGGGAATCTATGCAGAATATGACCTAACTTTAAGGGGGTGTAGTCCTTAAAAAACGTTCTTGATCTCATAACCAAATCCTCATATTTTTATCTATCTTGACCTTAATTACTTTGCTTGTCTTGGAACTGTTTATGCAGTTTATCAAAGGAATTCTAAAAGAAGTCAGATGGGGGAATGACATCAAGGACTAAAAGGGAAAGCAGCACTTTAAAGTTTGGTGCTTTGTTGTTTGTTTTTTTTCTTTTATTTGATCTTTTAAAATTCAACCTGAACCATCAGCAAAGGCAGTTTTGGTTCTAGATAGCAGAGTAGCTCTGAACAATCTCTTGTTATTATACAGACTTGCGCTAGGATTTTAGTCAAATTTTCCAAAAACTTTTATGAAAAGGGAAAGAAGACATGAAGTTTGAAGACTGTAATACACACACACAGAGGATCTGCATCGCTTTAGGAGGGGGTTGAGCCTGTTCAGACAGCTGCCCTAGGCAAAGCCTGGGAAACTTAGCCAGCAGACTTTCTCCTTGCTAGCCTTTGGGTCAAATCCAGAAAACTTCCAGGGACTACGGGGGGTCTGGGTCCCTGTGCAGCAGGGGACAGTGGCAAAACAGCAGAAGTCTGCTGACTCCAAGCAGAGTCAAAAGAAGCTGTGAGGAGTTGCTGTACTATTTAAAAGCATTCAGACAGACCACTCTGCCAGACACTAGTGGAAAAATCTGATCTCTTTTTTTTTAAATCTAGCAGCAAGACTTGCACCGTCCTGGTGACGGGAAAACCTACGGAAACGTGGCAGGGAAAGCACAATGCAGGAAGAACACACCACCACCACCCACCCCATTGACTGGGAAGTAAGTATTCCACTCAGAGTATCCCAAGGTATCCCCAGCACCACCTCCTGTGAAAGTGACCGCCTCAGTCGTCCTCTGGAAGGACGCAACAAGCCCAGATTTGACCGAGCTGAGCCACACCGCACTGCTGCCTCTGGCTGGGAAACTGAACTTAGCGTGTGGGGCAGTCAGAAAAGAGCAGGAATAATCCAAAGGCAAGAGCTGGAGCTGTAGGAACTCTCAAGGCTGAGGACAGAGCGTGATTTAAGCCCTAGCCACAGACACGTTCACATTCTTGCGTTTGCTCGTTTCTAGGAGATGAGGTCAAAAAGCTCACCGCAAGACAGGATGGACGATGCCAGCAGCAGGGTTTTCTCCCCCCTCACACACAACCAGAGTCTTTCCATGCATAGGAAAGGCCACAGGTATAAAAGGTGCACTCTTCAGTGGGCCAGAAAAGGAGGCAGCACACCAGGTACGAAACTGCAAGCACTGTTTCCAGAGCTCAGCAATGATGGTTAAGGAACGAGAGGAAAAAGAAACCATGGTTTTCCTTTCTAAAGGGGACCTTTCAGCTGGGCAGAGGATCAGAAGAGATTCAAGGAGGGAAAGCAGGTATTTCCCACAAGTATTTTCCTCCAAGAATCCTTTTTGGGTTTTTTAATTCCAGCTTTAGGCTGGAATAAAGAAGATTTGGACAATTCTTGTTTGCCATGCCAAACGTCCCAAGATCTCATGCACTACTGCAAATGCCATTTTGGGACCAAAAAAAGATGGAGGAAGAGTAAAAATCCCACCAGAAAAAGTGTAAATTATTTACTTCAGACATTTCTACATTGCATTACAAGTTGCTAGGATTTTTCTTTCCATTTCAGCTCTAGCCATGCTCCCAGCTATGTTCTTACTAAACAGTGAGTGTTCCCAATCAATAGCTGCAAATTCATCCTTTTTAAAAGTTTTAGATGCTGGCTGCAGTGAATGAGAGACATCTTGTTCTTGCTCTACAGAAAAGGGTCTTTTCACCAAGGGCACATAATGAAGATGCTTTAGCACAAGCTGCAAGTTGTGATGCCTCTCAGAAGCTGTAGGTGAGATGCCTTGTGCTCTCAGTGTTGTCCTGGGCAGGAACTCGTTTAAAAACATCTTCCACAATGAGCTACCAAGCAGGATGGAGCTTTACAGGAGTCTGCCAGAGGCAAACCACTGGAAAGGCATTTCACAGAATCATAGAACCATTTAGAAGGTTGGAAAAGACCTTCAAGATCATTGAGTCCAACCACTAACTGTCCTGCGGCCACTTCGTGAAGAAGCTTTTCCTCATGGTCAACCTAAACTTCCCCAGGAGCAACTTGAGGCTATTTCTTCTTGTCCTAGCACTTGTTCCTTGTGAGAAGAGACCAACTCCCACCTCTCTCCAACCTCCTTTCAGGTAGTTGTAGACAGCAGTAGGGTGTTCCTTCAACCTCATCTTCCTCAGACTAACCAGCACCAGCTCCTTCAGCTGCTCCTCACAAGGTTTGTTCTCCAGACCCTTCACCAACTTTGTTGCCCTTCTCTGGACCCACTCCAGCCCCTCAATGTCCTCCTTGTATTGAGGTGCCAAAGACTGAACCCAGTATTCAAGGTGAGGCCTCATCAGTGATGTCAGGGGGACAACCACTTTTCTACTCCTGCTGGACACATTGATCCAAGCCAGGATGCTGTTTGCCTTCTTGGTCACCTTAGAAATGATCCCACAAAGGCAAGTGGACTACTAGCTGCACATCCAAATGTATTATCCAGAAAGGAAAGGAAGCTGGACAAAACACTGGCTTTTGGGAATTTCCCGTACGTGGCACTTCTGTTGGGAGGGGAAAAAAAAGAACCCACCAAAACCAGGAAACCCAAGCCAAAAATCACCCTCATATTGACCATCCCCCAAGATACCAGTGCTGCCGAAAGCATCATCAAGAGTAGGAGACAAGGGTGGTGTTAAACCTCTGATTCATGGGCACCGACATGAGTCCACTTACAAAGGATGACTGGGAGTTGAGTGGAACAGATTTCAGTGGGGTCAGACAGATTAGTTATTACTTGTCTTTGCTGCTGGTTAAAGAGAAAGCATGATGAAAATTGCAGAACAAGTATTGCTTCTGACTTGTGCTGGGACACGAGGAAGAAAAAGAGGAGGTGGGGACTGGTTTCATGTTTTCTTGGACGAAGAAAATTGCAAAAATAGCTGGAGGAAGAGTTTATTTGTCTAACGAGCTTTAATCTCAGTCTGGTGGTGCTGGCAACAGACTTTGGTCCAGCAGCAGCTGGAGAGAGTGATCATATTAAAAAGAAATCTGTATTATACATGAACATAAATCCAGAATTTTCCAGTCCTCTTCCTTCTGCCTGGAAGCATAAGGCACCTATTCCCAGAAGTTTCAGATAGCAGACACTGGATGATCACTAGCCCGGTGGGCTAGGAGTCACTTTTTCACAGCTCAAGACCCAAAATATATATTTGTATTCTATCCCTGAACATGATGAAATCTCGCAATACAATGATATTATTCACCAGCTCTGGAAAATTTTTANCCCCCCCAAAGAGCAGAGGAGCTTACTGCTGACCCCGGCAGCTGTTTTCTCATGACCAGAGGTGCAGGCAGTTCTCAAAGACCTGCACAGGCTACTGGTGGAAGGGAGCATCTGTGCTGGTCACCACAGGCCTTGCACCGTGAGCGCGAGGCTCTACTTTGCGACAGGCAGCTCGCTCTGTTAGTGCTGCTGTGTTCGGGTTTCCTTTTGGCTTCATCTCTGCTGAAACTGCTCAGAGACCACAAGCCATGCTTTAATAAAGAAAACACACACAGAAGGAAAAGACCAGTCCCACCACAACTAAAGCCCAGCCATTCTCCTGCTCCTTCCACCTCCCACAGTGAGCTTCAACCTCGTATCTAAAACAAGCAACAAGAAGCAACCAGCTCTGCTCAGAGCAGCCAGGGCTTAGATGCACGTAGAGCCTTTCTAGGTAGCCACTGCCCATTTGCTTGCATACAACTCATAATCAGGGGACTATCTGCTTCCACATCCAGACTGAGCAGAATGGGAAGCAGCCAGGACAGCCAGCACTGTTGGAGAGCTCTGGAAGACAGAGCGGTGTTCTCAGACACCCCGGATCCAATGGGGCATCATTCTGCTCTGCTCAATGGTCAAGACAACATCAGTGCAAGAGGCCAGAGGGAGGACATGGGGGTAGCAGCAAAACATATCTGATCTCAGAGCCCCCCAGAAACAAGCAACTTGAGCACCCCACTTTGCTAAACAGTGGAGAGCTTCACTGTAAACATACCCTATACTGAAGCAGAGAGCACTAATACAAACCAGATGCTGGAGGGAATTTTTTCCCCTCTTCGTCTGCACTAAATTTAAATGCTGAGTTCTTTTGCCAATTCCTTCTTAAAGGGCCTGTGTGCCGCTCTTTATCTCTGTCCCACTTGTCTGACTTTAATGGAGGACTCTGCAGCCTTCCACACGTGGTAACCATCAAGCACATGTCTGTCATGAAGTTTTGAAGGCTGAGACCTGACCTTCTAACTGCTGTGACAGAAGCCCTCAGAACCGCTCTGCCCGTTCCCCTGGGCACAAAGAAATCTTGCAGGTGATGCTGTGGCATGAAAGCACTGCCTGTTGCTCCAGCTACATAAATGCTACCGGATTAGTCAGTGCCATCCATTCACTCAGGTTCTTCCAAGCTGAAAGACTGAGGGGAAAAAAGGGAGAGGTGCCATGTAGGACACTCAGGAAACAGCGTCACACTGTAGCACCCACACTGGCTACTACTTAGTCAACAGGATCCATCATCTCATCTCAGCATTGTGCTGCGGCTACACCTACATGTAGGTGAGGATCCTTTGTCCCAAGCATTGCAAAGCTTTAAGAGCAAGAGTTAAAGCCAGTACGGATGGACTGCAAGGGGCTGTGGAGCACAGCAGCATGCAGAGCTAATGGTACACTGTCCAGCGCAGCAGGGGCAAACCAGCAGCAGTGTAATTGCACTCTGAGTAACAGCGTTCCCCAAAAGCTCATTTTTCACACTTTAAGAGATCAGTAGGATTACAAAAAAACCCCCTCCCCCTGTTTAAAAATCTGCTCTGTCCCACAGCTGAACACTGCTGCTCCACTAAGAGGGGCAGTAGTCACAGAATCTGTGATTCACATGAACCATAAAAGTGTTTGCATGAACCACAGCTGCTCCACCAAAGCCTTCTTTCAAACCAGGTGCGAGACCTAGAAAGGTTTCTCCATCCTTGAGGTGCATCCTTCTCGAAAGGGTTTTAACTTCTGAAGAGAGTCAACACAGGGGCCTAATTCCCACCTTATGTATGACAAGGAATTTGTACTTAGCTTTCAAAACTTTTACCAGACCTGATCAACAAGGCCTGGCCACTAAGCCCGTTTGACTGTGGTGCTAAACGCGCTCCCCATGAGCCTTCTGCACCAGCTGACTGAACCAAGCACCCCATCGCAGGCCTGGCCTCCAACACAGAGCAATGAAAACCCATTCCTTAGTGGCATGTGTCTCATGGCAAAGGGCAGCAGAGAATGGACCCTCAGACTACTGGTCCTCCAGACCTGGATCACCACCGTCACACTCAAGTGGGTCTGCTCCCACAGAGCAGCTGAACTGACTGCCCCTGCCACACGCATTAAGCCAATACCACCTTCCTGATAAAGTCTTTAAATGATCATGGCTAGTCTTGAAAACAGTTCCATATTCAAACATCACTGAGGATGTATCCTCATCATCCCACAGCAGGGATGCTTATGAGTAGGGCTTTTTTTCCAGGAGGTGTCTCAGCCTCCTCACACCGCTGGCACCTGTCCTTGGCAACTAAAACCACGATGAACATAACGGACAATCCACCATTCTTGATAGGTTCAAAAGAACAAATTATCATATTAAGTTTCTACTTGGTTTCATCTCTCCTTGAAAATGAATGCTTCTCCCTCCAGTTACACTCTGATCACAAGCCACTCGGCAAGCAGTGGGACTAACAAAGTCTGGCTGTCCCCACGCTCCAGCACGCGAAACAAACCCATCAGCCTTGTCCCATCCCACCACACCTCCAGCACAACAGCACACCGCTTGCACCTTGTTGCCTGACTTCTGACTTTCCATAACTTTGCTGTTCTAGCAAAGCTGAAGGATTATCGTTGACACTCCAGGGGTAAATAGTCATGGGGCAAGAGGGATGTTCTCTCCCAGAAGATAAACTAGCTAGTAGATAGAAAATGAAAGCACAGAGCGGCCAGTATCCATCAGGGAGAGAAACAGGCGGGTGGTACACAACACCGCGGACAAACAGTGACAGAGAAAAAGAAGGTAAATCAGCAAGGTGAAAATCTATTTTAGTCTATAAAGCCGAGCTGGGAAAAATGCATTTAGTCAAAAGGAAGGTGAGTAACACAACGGCAAATAAGTCACCGATGACAAATCCTCAAGGGTTCAGTCGCATTGGAACTACTCAGGCAAATTACTGGATCTTAAATCCATTCACAATAAGCAAGAATGGAACAGGGGAGAGCCCCGGACAGCTCGCCAGCTTAATGCACAGCAATGCTCCAGGAGTGAGACCATAGGTGAGGAAGGAAGGGGATGAAGAACTGTTATGGGCATTACACCAGCACGCAGGGCATGGTGGAGTCCTGAGCCTGCACAAGGAAACAGGAACAAAGCATTTTAAAAGCAAACTCCTTAAATCATGTGAGATTTTCAATTTACTTCAGCTTTACAGTTCAGCATGAAAGAGCAGAATATAATTAGGCAGCAACTGCTTCATGCATCTAGGGCACGTTTGACACAGTTTGACTTGGGTGAAGGTCAGATCGATATTATATGACTTTTTTGAAGCAATACAAAGTAAATCTCCTCTTTCCTGCCCCTCCCCTGCCTCTTTTGAAAAAGACATTGTCAAGGTACAGAGTAACTGTTGAAATCTAGCCCTGCTGTGGACATTGTGGTTGCACATTAACTACCAAGGAGAAACACCACGACAACAGCAGCTCGGGGGGTAGCACCAGAGGGTGCCTTTCTCTCACAGTTAGAAGCTGTTCAAAGGTGCTTTTTACCCTGTGTAGTAAAAGCTTTGAAATGGTCTTACGAAGGTAGTCATATGTGGGGGATACCAGAAGCAGGCTGTTCCAAACAACAGGTCCTTCAGCAGCCCCTATCACCTTTGCTAAGTCATGGGGATCAGGAGAGGTGCCTAGGGACTGGAGGATAGCGAATGTTACCCCAATCTTCACGAAGGGAAAGAAGGAGGACCCAGGTAACTATAGGCCCGTCAGCCTCACCTCAGGCTGCCCAGGGGGGTTGTGGAGTCTCCTTCACTAGAGACATTTAAGACCCACCTGGATGTGTTCCTGTGTGACTTGGTCCAGGTGATCCTGCTGTGGCAGGGGGATTGGACTAGATGATCTTTCGAGGTCCCTTCCCATCCCTAATGATTCTATGAACTACGTATGCAATCATACCTCCAACCCATATCCTTCTCCAGCTTTCTCCTTTCTAGTAAGCTCTGATCTCATCTGAAATGTATGTTATTTCAGCTACGAAGTCCTCAATTTGCATACATTGCTCCTGAAGCTCTCAGATGTGGCTCCTGACCACAGGAAACAATCTGTGGTCCAGTCTGTCAGGGAGAAAAAAGTACAAGGATGCTTGCTGTGCTGCAACCACTCATTTCACCTAGAAACTCTCCAGGACACAGGCTTATCTTGTTTCCAATGATGTATGAAACACCCTGCTGCACAAATTAAAGGGCAGAAAACCCGTCCACCTAACTGTTCTCAAAACTAGGTGCACCCATTAAAAATATAGACGTGCTCTATGCAAAGCAGCAGTCCCTGAGCTGCCAGTCTGTCAGCCTGGAGCTCTGGCACGGTGGAACAGGGTGTTTTTCCCAGGGGCAAGAGAACCACCTAAACCTATAGAATTCCTGAATAGCATTTCTAATAAATAACTACATTTCCATTTCTTCAGTAAGTGGCAGGGCATTTATCCAACTCAGGAGCATGAAAAAAAAAACTAGTTTTGATCCATCTATGGCAATTCTAAAAAAGTCTGGGGACCTAATCAGTGTCTTAGCAGTAGACTGAAGCTGAACTCATCGAGATTCTCCCCATGAGCAACCACAGGCCAGGAGTTGCCACAGGACTAGAACACCATCCTGGGCTTCTTTTTAAGACCTTTACCAGTAGCCCAAGTCAAGAAGGATAAGGAGCTGCTACAGCATCTCCAAAGGAAGCCACAATAATGCTCCGAGGGTTGGAGTTCCTCTCTTAGGAGAACAGGTTGAGAGAATTGGTGTTGTTCAGACTGAAGAGGAAAAGGTACTGGTGGGGAACCTTAGAGCCAACTTCCAGTCCCTGAAAGGGGCCTGTCGGAAGGCTGGGAAAGACTGTTGACAAGGGCAGGGAACAACAGGACAAGGGATCGTGGCTTGAAGCTAGAAAAGGGCAGATTTAAGTCAGATAGCATGAAAAATTTCTTCAGTCTGAGGGTCATGGATCCCTGGAACAGGTTACCTAGGGAGGTAGTGGAGGCCCCATCCCCAGAGACATTCAAGATCAGGCTTGATGGGGTAATCTGTTCTAGTGAGTGATGTTTCTGCTTGTTGTAGGGGGTTTGGACTAGATGACCTTTGGAGGTGCCTTCCAACCCAATGCATTCTATGATAAATGGCAATTTTATTTCAAACCTGGAAGAAATTCTTTGAAGACCCTCAAAAGAGTATAATTTGCTGGAGAGGTAGGAGGCAGAAGAACCAGAGAGTGTTGTGCTTCCCATACCTGTACTCTCAGTCACTGCCTGGCTCTTCTGGCTGTGCCCGCTCAGAACACCCGTGAAGCACTGAGGATGGATGCGTGCCCAACGCCCCGTTACCAGTGCCAGTCTCAGCTCTTACCCTGCTTCCCGGCACAAGTCAGCCGGCGTCCTGAATTAGCAGATAAACCCGCCAAGTTCTCCTGCTTGGTGAACAAAGACAAAGCTATCCTGAGCCAGCCTGTGAACTCACAAGGTACAGGCATGGCTGGGAAGGCAGCAGGGTGGCAATTCCCTCGTCTTCTGGGCAGACCAGCACGCAGCACTGCCCCAGCAAAGCAGCGGGATGGAGACAGGCACGCAGCACAGGGCACCCTGAGGACGCTGGCAGGGATGGGTCACCACCATGATGGTGGAGGAAGGCAGCAGAGCTGCCTGTGGAGGTGGCCATCCTCATTTAGGCATGATTTAGGGGGATGGGGGCATACTGGGAAGTGCAGATGAGCTGCTCTGCTGGGCGTACAAGCCAAAGCTGGAAAAAGAGTGCCGCTGAAGTCCCACAGTACTGCTGATATCCAGGGGATGGAGACAGCCTGGGTCTCACACAGGAGCTGCCCTGGCAGTCACATTGCACGTGGGACAGGCCTGGCAGGAGCCACGCATACCTCCCAGCCAGCCACTTCTTGTGGGGCACCATCTCTCTCCAACAACAGAGAAAGGTTACTTTGAAAAAATAGGTGCATCCAGGCTTCCCCAACATCTGCCAGCAGCATCTGCCTCCTGCAGCTGCAGCGGAGGATACCTGGGGGCCAGTTTCACACTCTGCTCACAAGGACAGCAGATGGAGACACAGGAGGGACCAAGTACAGCAGTTACCGCACCAGTCTCTAATAGAGCAATAGGCAACCCTTGCTACTGTGTCTGAAAGGCTACAAGTCCAGTGGGTCAGTGAGGTTGGAGGGGCTCCCACTCCTGACGTGGAGGTCTCTGCCCGCAGAAAGGCAGGTGATTTAAACAAGGCATTTCGCTTGAGGGTGGGATGAGAGAGCAGCAGCTCTGCCTTTGTAAGGGAGATACTGTGACTTGCAACAAACTGGATTTCTGCGGAAGGAGGACACAAAACCCACACAGGGCAGGCAGAATAACAGAACTGCAAGTCACGAGCACAGCAGTGCTCACACCAGAGCTGCCATGACCCATCACAAGGAGGGACACGGTCTCCAGCATCTTTCCGTTGCAAGGGAACACACATAAATATCTCAGACCCCAGTGGGAAGAAAATTTCAGCAAAACACCTTGCTGAAAGCATTTTCCCACCAGCCCTTTCTGGTTCAAACATGGGAGCTCTCATCTCTGAGAACCTGTGCTACGTTGTGATTCTGGCAAAACACCCACTCCCTCTGGCCCCATGCTGTATGTTTGGGATATGTGAAGACGAGCGGGCAGGTACCTAGGAAACATAGCCCCAGACAGGCAGTGCAAGCAGAGCTGCTGGGATACTGGGAGAAACAAAGCCTTCCACTCTAAGGCTGGGCAAGCAGCCTGAGCAGACCACTCCTAAGCTGTACCCTGACTCTTCCTCTCTTCCTTTTAATCTATTCTTGCATAGAATTTAATAATAAACTAGAAGTGAGTCCTCAAGACATGTGTTAAGCACCATGTCACAGACAAGCCAGTAGAAAGGCTCCTGCAAGCTTTGAGGCACATAGATCTCATGTGCCAGTTCAAGGCGAGTTCCTTTTCTCTTCAGTCTTTTCTCCCATGAATAAGTAACAGCTAATGAAAGTGCTCTCGCCCTGTTGGCATTTGTATTCTGATACCCAGCTGTGCCTCTCCTAAGAGAACTCCTCTCTAAAATTACAGTGGAAAAAAGAAGAGACATGGGGAAGCAGACATCAACTAACAAGTGCTTACATTCGCCATTTAGCTTACTATCAATTTCTTATTTCAGACTTCATCCCTAAAAACCTCCGGATCAGCTCCCTTCATGCAGTATTTTAAATACAGAGTTCTTTCTAACACGTGCAGACCTAAACATGACAAAGTTCAAGACTCCTCCACCATACTTTCATTGTAGACTCATCCTCCATTCAGGCACAGCACAGCGTATTACGCATTGTTTTGCCCTGTCCTGCTACATATCGAGAGTGGAGATACCAGGACCTCACTCACACTCGTGTTTACACCATCATCAGCCTTGGTGCACTTCCACAGAAGGGAAATCTCGAGTGCAGTACCTGTCACAGGCCCCTCTGATCTAGGTGATCCTGCTCTGGCTGGGGGGAGTGGGTTAGATGATCTTTCGAGGTGCCTTCCAATCCCCAGCATTGTGTGATTCTGTGGGTTTCACGCAGGAGAATGAGCAAGCCAACTAACAGTCGTCAGTTACCATGGCTGGATGTCCACCTGAATTTATCACTGTCGTCCCAGGATTGGTCACAGAACTTACAGAATCACAAAATTATTGCACTGGAAAAGACCTCTAAGATCATCCAGCCCAGCCCTGGAGCTAACATCACTACAATCACTTAGACCACAGCAGTAAGTGCCACAGCCAGTCTGCCCTCAAACAGCTCCAGGCATGCAGACTCCTCCACCACCACCCTAGGCAATCCATTCCAGGCTCTGATCACCCTTTCCACGAGGAAGGGCTTCCTAACATCCAACCTAACCCTCTCCTGGTGCAGCTTCAAGCCCTGCCCTCTTGTCCTGGCGCAGGTTGCCTGGGAGAAAAGCTCGATCCCCACCTGACTACAACCTCCCTTCAGGTAGTTCAGTAGAGGGAGAGAAGGTCCCCACCGAGTCTCCTCTTCTTCAAACTAAACAACCCTAGCTCCCTCAGCCTTTACTCATAAGACTCTCCCTCTTTTTTCCTTTCACCAGCCTAGTTGCTCTCCTCTGGGCCTGCTCCAGCACCTCCACATCTTTCTTGAGCCGAGGGGCCCAGAACTAGTGAATCAAGTTCTTCAGTAGCGCCTTGTGATTGGAAGCTCCCTAGAGACATCTCTGCTACACGCAAAGCCAGCGAGAGCACTGATGGAGCTAGGGGAGGCTATGGTGCATATTCATCAGTCATGTTTGTGCAAGAAAATGCCAAATCATTTAGTCACAGAGAATACGTTGGAGCACAACTCACGGCTTTCAGAGAGGGCCCGATCAAGTTATTGCCTGACAATGTTCCTTTACAACAGTTGCTAAGCAAAGCCTTTGCAATTCAGCTGCCCATCACAGCCAATAGATGGTGATTGCTCCTCATGGTTACATAGATCTCTAAGTATTCTGTTTTTTTCAGGTTTGTGACAGTTCAGATATTTTATTCTTGTCTTAGGCAGGATGTGGAAGAGGGCAAAAGACCTTTGGAATCATGGGGGAGTAGAGACGTCTGCAATTCTCAGTAGATGACAAGAGTCTTCCGAAACAGCTTTAGAAATCAGCAGCAAAGTCTGAAACCGCTGCCATGGTTGAAGCTCCAAGGAGGACAAGGCACATATTCAGGAGTGAACGGCTACTAAACTGAAAAAGGGCAAAGCCCCATGCTGTGTATGTCTGTGGGAAGAGGCGAGCTTGTTTTGAGACATCTGCCTTCTACAGGAAGAGCAGTAGGAATCACAGAATCTTTCACACTGAAAAGACCTTTGAAATCATCAAGTCCACTACACCAAACCCTGCTCCTAAGCTTTTAAACACAGGGGTCGTGATTCAACTCTTTCCCTGGGCAGTTTGTTCCAAGGCCTGATGACCCATTCCATGAAGCCATTTTTCCTCATGCTTAGCCTAAACTTGAGGCCATTTCCCATCACTTGTTCCTTGTGAGAAGAGCACAGTCCCCACCTCTCTCCAATCTCCTTTCAGGTAGCTGTAAACAGCAATAAGGTCTTCCCTCAGCCTCCTCTTCCTCAGACTAACCTGCCCCAGGTCTCTCAGCCACCCCTCAATAAGGTTTGTTCTCCAGGCCCTTCACCAACCTTGCTGTCCTTCTTTGGGCCCATTCCAGCACCTCAATGTCCTTCTTGTATAGAGGTGACCAAAACCGAACCCGGCACTACAGGAATGTAAGCTATACCCTGCCCTGGACCCCATGGAAGTGTGCTAGTCATGTCCAGACTGAGAGCAAGGGCACAATATAGACCATGCTGCAAAGTTACACTTTTTGTCTTGTCCCAAACCACTCCTTAAAAACCAATTTGAATTTTGTACCTACTTCTCCAACACCACAACCGCTTGTATTCAGTACTGACCAAATCACTGAGCGACATCCATCCAAACTCTTACACCGAGACACATCCCAGTTTGTGGACTGGGCATCGTCCATCCTGGACAGCTTCGTGCACTCATCTCGGACTAGGGGCTGATCAAGATATTATGGAACACGTTAATTTCAGGCAAAACTCCCCTGACTTCACGCTTATACCAGCGACAAATGTAGTGCAGCCCAACCCACTCTTTGCTCCTCAACACATTTATTTTCTTTTCTCCCTGTAGGTCCCACTGAGTGCTGCAGGGGTATGCAGAGATCTGCAAGAGAGCTGATGGCAAGCTGCACAACTTCGTAGGTCTGCCATCTGAAACACATTGCGTCCGGGGCTCTGGTTCACTGCTAATCTTCTTCCGGATTGGGACGCCAGCTCCGATTATGAGAAGTATGTAGTAAACAGAACCATGACATGTGATACATATGCTTAACCCTCGTCCTGCTGGCAGCTGCACATCAGCACAACTCTGCAGTGGGAACACCAAAGTAGTGTCTCCACAGACCAACCGGCTTTCTGTCCTCAGCTTTGTGCTCACTGTTGTCTTCTTCAGACAATCACAGCCACAAAATGGAAGGTTGCAAAAGGCTCAATGTGATTTCCACCATCACCACTGCTCTGGAAGCTGGCTTTACTTACCTGACCCAAGCATATGGCTAGCCACTAGCCACAGCCATGTCAAACAATGCCAGCCTACATGCGGTTCCACAGGAAAAAGGGTATGGGTAATAAAGTTCCTGCAGCGGGAGGCTCAAGCCAGAAAGAAATAATCCCACTCTCAACACGCTAAATAACCAGTGGGTAGGCTTGAAGAGCAAGGGCACAGCTGCCCCAACCCTCTCCTCAGCAAGCAATCACACAATTGTTACGCACTGCAGCAGGCACTGGCGACTGCAGCTGCTGCACGAGCATCCAGCGCAGCTCACCGCACGCCGTGCTCCCGCGCGTCCGACGCAGTTATCACCATACAACCCTACAGCAGCACCCAGCATAGCTTGTGAAGAGACAGTGACCTGAATGAACAGGCTTGAAGTCAGCTAAGTAATGAATTTCAGCTCCTCTCTCGTATAGGACACGTTTCTCTCCCATGGGATCACATATCCTATCACCAAGGCACATGGGATCTAACCTTTCCAAGACTCTTCCTTCCTCTTAGGCAGTCAGAAGGACACAGAGCACTGTGCTTGTAAAGGGAAACATTTTCTCCCTGCACAAATCAGGCACTCCAGCTCAGAAAGTGGAGCTTTCACAGCACTAAGCACCACTTAGCCAGCCTAGCTACACTCGTTAGCAGGGACCTCCTCAGACCCTATGCACTGCACTGGCTGCTGCCAAAGGAAGTTAGTCATTTCCACACTAGACTGTCTCCCATGCCGTGAGTCAGCCAGCCCATTTCTGCATGCAGGTAAGGCATTGTTGAGTAAATTAGAATTTATTTCTTCCCTTCTCAGCTGCCAAAACAGCCAAGCCTCTTCCAACGTTCAGCAGGTTGCTCTCTACCTTTTTTTTTTTTCCTGACTTCCTGATGCTTAAGGACCCAGCCCTGTTAATTTAGAGCCTGTCTCCAGCTTTCTGTGTGGCTTATCAGTATTTAGGACTGCTGTAAGCTGAGGTCTACCAGGAGGACTCAGCACAGAGTCCTGACATGTTCGTACTGCTGACTGAACAACACTTGAAGCAACAGTTGGCAGGGCAGCACAGGCCCCTGTGAACAGTGACCAGGCTGCAAAAGAAGATCAGAACAGACACTGTGCATTTGCTACAGAATAAAAAGCCAGACACCCATCAGTAGAGCTGCTGCAGCAGAGCATCTCCTCACTAGCAGAATTCCCACTCAGCTCACTGCAGCAGCAGCCAGCTCTGTTGCCTTATCCCAACATGGAAGCACTAGCTCCCAGGCTTGAGGAGCCAGCCCACAGCACAACCCTTTTTTCCCCAAACTCCCTACAGCAGCCTTGCCAATCTTTAAAGATGGGGATCAGACTACTGGTACCTGATCATGGAAGAAGCGTGGTATTTTGCAAAGCAGCATGGCAGTCCTCAGGTTTTGAGCTTTCAGACTTGGAGGGCTAAAGACTGCACTTGCTGAGCAGCTTTGTTTCCTCAAAGCTTCAGCAACGGGGTTCGTGTGAGCTGCTCAGAGCTCTGGCAATCTCTGCAGGGCCTAAGAGGCGGTGGCTAATGTTCCTGCCTGAGCAGCAGAAGCAGCTTCTTTCCCAGCCCAGCAGCTGCTGTGCAGAGGTTCTTTGACCAGCGATTAAGCACTCGCTTCCAGAAGGCAGGAGACTGCATTGGACTTGAAAATGAGACAGATGCCAAATCCCAGTGCAGGGCCGGTGCTTGGGGAACCAGGCAATGTGATGTTCAGAACACAGATTCACTGATATTTATTTCCACAGCAAAAACAGTTAAGAGGGTGGGTTTTTTCTTACGGCTCTTTCCCATTCTCTTGCTGCTCGCTCACTGCGGGGAGCTGTCTAGGTTTAACCCTCTTACTGTTTAGGCAATGCATGTGGCTCACCATTCATGTCCATAAGCAAGTATGTTTGAGTGATGCAGAAGCTGTGCAGTGAGAGGGAGGGAAAGGCCGGGTGGTCACATGCAGCTACTGCCAGCGCAGCCCCCTTACTCCATCCAGCCTTGCTACTTCCAACGTGACTGACTTGTCCCAGGCAGATTTGCATTCCCCCACTCCAACACCCTTCTCCCTTAATCTCAGATATCTTGCATGACCAGAGGTAGTTTTAAGCAGCATTCCTACCTATGGAGAGCTGGCACACAGCTCATTCCTTTCACATGCAGACTACAACTATCACCTGGTCCAAGCGGCAAAAATCCCAGGCATTTGGGCAGGGCTTACAGAAAGTGAGACCAAAAGGTATTCAGAAGCCTGGAACAGAGCACAGACCTCAAGCTCCTTTGGCTGTTGGAGCCAGGTCCCACCTGCATTTGCAGCAGCTCCAAACACCATATCGCCGAGGGCCTGGCTCTATGGCTGGAATTGACCAATTCAGTGACCAGCTGCCTCTGAAGCGGTTAGTCCCACCCTGCACAAACTGCTTCTCTTTACCTTCGGCTCCACATCCTTCTTCACCTTTCTGGCTGAAAACTCCCCTTTTCCATAGCTGAGCAGGTAACTAATCACAGGAGACAGAGTGACAGTCAAGTACAGTCAGACCAAGGCTGCATCTGGAGCGACTCTCGTCTGGAGCAAATGGACGAGAGAGAACACTCCACGCTCGCATATGCAAAAGTTAAATAAATTAGGTGCAAAACATGAGATTTTGGCAGGTCTTTGGAACCATTAAGAACTGCCAATTTGAATATACCTTATGTCACCCTCTGGCAAGCCATTCACTTTACAGACTGCAGTTACACAATACATCTATTCAACACTTGTAAGGCTGCAGAAGTACCCAAGTTTCCTAGCCAAAAAGCTGATAAGTGCTACATAAACCACATTAAAAGCTCTGGAGTACTCTAACCCCAATACACATATGTAAAATATTTTGCCTTTCTTGGGAAGGAAAAGCAAGTAGCAAGCTGGGGTTAAATCGAGCCCCAGTTAGTTGGATAGAAACAGGCACATTTCTAGCTGATACTTCTGTTCTCTTCTACTAAGACTGGAAGCATGGATGTTCTTCTGGTGCACTGCAACTGTATGACAAACAAGCGCCCTTGCAAAACGCTGTTCAGGGTCCACATGAGGAGAAATTATAGAAGACCGTGACTTCCCCACCTACCCCGCAGGAAGGTCGGCAGGGAACAGAAAGCCAGGCAAGTTTTGCCAATGCCTCACACTTTGCCACAGCGCCAGGACAGTTCTCGCATCCAGAGGATGCCTCACATGCCTCTCTTACTGCACGCTGTGCCCCGGCAGTGATGAGGAGCTTTGCTCTTTGCCTGGAAGGCTGTTCTTTTGGATGGGCTGTGCAGACCAACTTCACAGCCCTGATTCCTACTCCTGACTGTGCCCCATGCAGCACTCCCCTGCCTCCCACTGCCCTGCTCAGAAGCAAAGCAAGGCTCGTTGAGGGGCTGCTAGAGACCAGTGTCAGTGGAGAGCTTCCAAATAAGCTCTGAAGGAAAGCAACACCACCAAAATAGCCACCACATGCGAGAGGTTAACTTGCTAACAAAACGTTTCAAAAGCTCTTTCCAGCACATCACTTGGTTAATGTATGAGACCATGAAAGCCAACAACCCACCTAAGCAGAACAGTGGTCTTCCATCTGAAGCACAGGAGATCATTGAACTCCCTTCCCAGCTCCTGTTCATGAAGGCGGAGCAAGGAAAGGAAGGAGGAAGACAAAGAGAGTGAATTTGGGGTTGGGAAGCATAGATAGAACGATATATCAAGTAGTATCATTGCAGGCTTTAAACTCAAGGCAAAAGTTAAGAAAACGCAGTATGCTGGGTTTATTCTCTTTAGTGACACTCGCGTCAGGAACTCTACATCGAATGCTGTTGCGCTATGCTAGCAGAGTCGGAAGGTGTGGAGACAGGCACTTCTACACTCAGAGTTTTGTAGTGGCACACAAAGACACCTGAAGCTAAAGATGACACAAGCACAGAAGAACTGCTCTAAAGTGGTTGTTACTAGAAGAGAGAGTAGGAGGTTCTCAAGAAAGGCATTCTAGGAGTGGCTGTACCAGCATCCAAACCCAACAGCAAGCGAAACTCATGGTGCTAGCGCAGAAGAACACAGAAGATAAAATACTTTCCTCAAGCAGATCATAAGTTAAGTAGCACAAACAGGGAAGCTGCAATGAGCACAAATGGTCTGAAGATAACACTTAAAATAGAAGCAGGTACTATCTCTGCAGTGCTCGTGGCTTTGCAGCACCTGGGAACCGCACTCACTGTTGGGGGCAGAAACATTGGCCCTTCCTGAGGCTGTCCAGGACACTCATAGAATCACCACCCCGACGGTGTTCAAAAACATTGTAGGCATGGCACCTCAGAGCATGGTTTGATGGGCATGGTGGTTGGATTGATGATCTTAGAGGTCTTTTCCAACCTTAATGATTCTGTGATACTCCAGTTACCCTGCATGGAGACGCAGACAATTGCAACGACAAAGTGCAAGGCAACAGGCAGACCGAGTTCAGGCCAGCAGGAAGAGCCCTTGGCACATCACAGGACCCACCACATCTGGCCAGAGGCATTCTAGGACCTGCTCCTCACCTTACAAACTGCAGTTTGGTTGCTGTTTGGGGGTTTTTTAAGGGGGCTTTTTTAGTTGGCTTCGCTGGTTTGATTTTATTGTGTTTTAAAAATAACAAGCAAATTATCTTTAGGCCAAAAAGACTTTCTCAGCCCTTCTCATCCAACTGGGCTCTTCTGCTTTAAAAGCTGCCCACACTTGTTTCTCTCCTCCTCACCAAGAAGGAAAAACCTGAGTTACCACAAGCTTCATCTCGGGTAAAAATGAGCAAGCAGAACAAAGGCTGGAGACAAGTGTGCCAGTACTAATCTCCCGGTCGGTGTGCGAAGCGCAGGGCAGAAGCAGTCATCAGGAAAGTTCCCAAAAGGAGAAGTAACTGAAGAATGAGGCAGAGGGATATGTCTGCTTGGAAAGCCCAAGGAATCTGCAGGGCCTCTTGGTTTGTGAGGTTAGTGAATTTATGAGTTCGGAGGGAACTCGCAGACACCGTGTATAGGGACAAGAGGGGACTCTGACAGCAAGAGGAGACACACAGCCTGCTGCAACACTGGAATTTTCTACCGTAAGCCAAGCATTAGGCACTACTGCATCACACCTCCAATGCTGACAGCTGCCCTGAGAGCTCCACCCGACACCAGTGTCCTCAGGCACGGCTTGCAAAGACAAGGCTCCTTTATGACAAAGGCGCAGCAGCTCATCTCATGGAGCTCCTGGGCTTCTCTGTGCTGCGGGAAGCTCACACAGCACCAACTGGCAAGCTTGGTATGTGCCAGGCTTGTCCAGTGACCTCCAAACCCACTCCTGGGCCACCGGCAGTAATTAGCGGTCTCAGGACTGCAAGCAGAAGTTATTCCAAGCACTGCAAACACAGAGGATAGTATGCTTCAAATGTTTTAGTTACCGTAAGCAGTTCACCAATTACAGTAGTAATGATTGGATTAAGGCCAATTAACAGCTTTAAAGAAACAACCTCTTACGGGATGGGGAGGGGATCCTCCTCTGGGTCTGGGACGGGAGCAGCTTTCAGCAGTCCCCTCTGCAGGAGGCTGTCAGATGGCTGGGTCAGACCACTTGCAACAGGTTGCAGCAGTGAGGAGCAGTGCAGGGTGTCACTGGCACATCAAAGTGACCCGTGCTGGAATAAGCATGCTTGCAGAAAGTCTACTGTTCCTGTGCTGGCCCTGCCAGCTCTAGCACCCCTGCATGACTGGGCCCAGCAGAACGATGCAGGCAGGTGTGTGCACGCTACCTTACCAACACACTGTCTTGTTTGTGATGCTTTGCTGCAGTAAGCTGTGACCACAGGCTCTTCACAGAGATCTGCTAGCTCCAACCAAACAGCCAAATGCAAACATCCACAGTGTCAGGAGCCAAAGGCACTCACCAGAAAATGCAGCTAGAAATCTGCTTTTACTAACAATCGTTGTCAGCACTGGAAGGGTGTCAATTGCTTAGTTCCTCCCATGGCTGAAAATCCACACAAGGAACACGCACACCTGACTCACACATCTTGCTCTTCCCCAGCATCCGCCTGCAGAGAGGAGTCTTTGTGAGAGAGCAGCTGGACCCTGCAAGAGGTCCTATCCCCAAGCACAGAGACTGCTGTAACAACTTCCAGCTCTTAGCTGGCCATGACTTTTCTGAGGCAAGACGCGTGACCTCCCTCTTGAAGGGGACCTTCGACAACAGAGGAAAGGAGTGTCCTGTTTTACAGAGGAAATCCCCAATATGCTGAAATCACAGTGAATGGAAAAATACTCATTCCCAGATGACTGCCGTGATGGTACTGCCAGCAGTAGGTCCCTGCAGGAGCTCTAATTAAGGAAATCAAGGAAAGCCAACTTCTTGCACCCTCACCACCCACTTTTCCCTCATTTGCCCTAGGAAAAGCAGGTCCCTACACCCCTAGTCAGCCCTCAGACCCTTTCTTTGGTGATGACACCCCACCACTGTACCCCCTGCACAAGCTCTTCAGCACCTCCCCTCACCGCCTCCTCAGCAGTATCTTGCTCTGCTTAGTCTCCTTGTTCTCCTCTGCCTTCAGAAGTGTCCAGCTGAGGACTGGTAGAAACTTAGTTTGGTATCACTGGCTGAGGGGTGAGAATTTCTGGCAGGAGAAAACCAGCAGAGCTGGGCATCTTGCCCAGAGTGAGTTCACACTTGGCTCGCCACAGTTGGAAATAGTCTCATCCCTGGCCAGAGCTCCCCAACGGCCCAACAAAACCCTCGGGGAAACAACAAGTTTCCGCATGTTAGCCATTTTGAAACAGCCTGGTTTGTGACTGTACTCCCCTGCTGCCTCCACCCAGCCTCCTCTGCCCAGCTCCACTGCCAAAGGTGCTCCACGAGCAGGCTCTGACGCAGCGTGAGGTCTCACTCTGTGCGTGGACCTACGTGTGGCCGAGAGTGACGCTTCCTCGGGAGATGTCCTCCTGTACAGCAACAGCGTGAGCTGAGCTAGAGAGAAAGCAGAAACTTGGGCAAAACTACCCCTACACTCCTCTTCCCACCACACCCTTGGCATTGGAGCCACTACTCTCACCCTCCCTCGCTGCTGGGAGAACTCCACATCTCCCAAACCACATAAGACCATGTAGGAAACTCACCTGGAAGCACAAATACACTTTAATAGTTGGAACTGCTTTTGGCTGCAAAGCTTTCCTTAGGAAATTAGGTATTTTCCCCTGTGATAAACCCTGGTGGAGACATGGTCTGAACAGCACTAAACAGTGTCTTTTCTGCAGTACTGTACAGCCCTTAACAACATAATTGACTTGCTGCTTTTGTTTTTTCACCTGTCTTCTTGGGGATAACACATTTAAGTAGTAGACTTAACTCATCATCTACTAAAGGGTAGACTTAAATAAGCTGAAGTGATCACAGGTGAGTACAAGTGGTGGCAAGAGAAACTTGGCTGCTCTAGAGCCAAGGAATCCGGCCAGGAAGCAGCAAGGCTCTGGGACATACACTCCACTTTCCATGATGAAGAAAAGAGCACTCAGCTGAGATGCTGAGACCATACATGGTTCTCTCCCACTCCCTTGTCTCTCAGAAGCCTTTCTGGGCTAGCTGGTGGGGCTAGGAAGTACCAGCACAACTTCCATTTAGAGCAGTGGTGAAGTTTGAGTGCTTCACATCATACGCTGCAGCAAAGAGTAGCTAGTGCCTGTGGAAAGCAGAAGTCCTTCCTCTGCTGCCAGCTGGCCTTGGTTCAGCACCTCTGCAGGACAGGAGAGTTGTCCTCAGCGTTGTAAAAGGAAGGATGAGTATTCTGCATGAAAATGGTCTGACCATCCTGGAAGGAGTGGAGCGTGCATATCCATCCACGCCGTGCCGTGTAGCACCGAGGTTTAACAGAGATCTCTCTAAACACAAGGACCACGCGTAAGATGTGTGAACAGAGCCCACTTGTACGATCCTGCAAAGCAGCCCCCATGCCACATGTCTCTGCAAAGTCAGGCAGACTGCTAATGAAACAACCGGCTGATCCATCCAGGCACCGCTGCCTTCCCACTGACCCTGTAAGCCACCTAAGAGGATGTGGAAAAGGTTGCTGCTTAAGAAGTCTGCCCAGCAGCCTCACTTGCCTATCACCTACTCTCACACCAGTTTGGTTCTTGCCCAGGAGCCCTGAATTGCTAGGATCTGGAGATCTACCTGAAACCAATCCAATCTGAGCAAGAGACAGGTGACACACGGGGGATCACAGTGGTGGTGCCCACTGTAGCGAGTATTGAGCCAAGACACGGCCTCTTCACCTCCCACCTTGGCTGGAACACAATGGAAAGGCCAATTTCACTGTCATTTCCCACACCACAGGAATGAACACATTCCCAGCACGATTTTTTCTTTCTATCAACATAGACTTAGATAAATTTAAGTTTTATCTTAACAAACACCCCCACCCTGCTCATTCAAGCATCCCCCAGCCCTGCCAATGGGAGCTGGGTCAGTGCACTGTGGATGGAGGTCTCTGTGGAGCCTGGTTCATGCTGTAGTGCTCCAAACAGTGAGGAACATTCAAGAGGGGACAGGTAAAGCCTGGGGTAAGCAGCTGCAGCAGCGCCACAAGAGCTGGTGAGCAAAGGGCTGGGTCAGCCCTTACCAACAGGCCATGTGTACTGCCAGTTGAGCCAGAAAGACAAGGACAGGAAACCAATAGGAGAAAAAAATGGTTCTGCTTTACTGCCTAATAGGGAGACGAGAGGTTCAACTGGCACCAGGCCACACCACAAATATCCTATGGCCAAGTTCTGCTCCCTTGCAGTGGGAGAATGAGAACACAGAAGGCCATGGCAAGAGCGCAGCAGGAAACAAATTTTTTCACTAATCATATTAATACTGGTGGGTTTGCTCCATTAAGCATCTTTTGGGTTGGCCCAAGAAGTCTTCACAGATCTTTCTCAGGGATCTGGGTGACTCCACTGAGAATCTGTACCTCAGTCTCATGTGCTGGGGTCAAAATAAAGCAGTGGGTGGCTATGGCTTCACAGACTTCAATAGAGCAAACTTTCCTGGCATGGCTAGCACTAAACAGAAGATCCTGCTGCTGACAAGCCTCTATCACCACTCTACACCAACTCATCTCAACAGATCCAAGTTCTGTGCAACATCTTTCGGCCCCAAAAATCCCAGAGTTAGAGTAAAGCTCGTGCTCTATGAAGAAAAGGTGACTGCCTTTCTTGCCAAGGTCGTGTTTTTCCCCACCTACCAGTTTTGAAGCACACTACACACATTTCCACTCCCCCCCTGCCCGAGTTCACCTATGGCTTTGAGAGGATACGAGACTTGTGGCGGTCACGCTAAAGCACGTTCCGTATGGGAATGTCATATTTCCAGTAGTCACATGTGGCAAGAAAGTAGTTTTATGTTCTTACACAGAAGACTAAATTCTGTTGCGCTCTGTCCCTGATCCTCCTCAAACACCACTGCTTAGACTGTACAAACACCTCTACAAATCACAGCAACACATCCAGCAAGCCCCCAGGGCAGACACCACACATTAAAGTGAGACCAGTCCACTGCTGTGTTGTACTTTAGCAGCTTCCCAGCATTTCCCCAGACAGCTCTCCAGCTTCTTTCCTACACTCACTGCTTTCTGCACCCCCTTGTCAGGAAGAGCACAGCCATTCCCTGCTAGGGTAAGCACGCCCCAGAGAACAGCCCAAGCGTGAGGCACAACAGTGATAATGCACAGGCAGCCGGAAAATGATCGTCATCCGTCCCCAGAACAGCCGTGCAAGTTTTCACTGTCTGCCTGTGCTGCTCGTGCCAGCCTTCAGGACTCCAGGCCAAAGGCTGAAGTGGGTCCCAGTGAGGCAGCAGAGAAACAGCACAGGCTCATAGCCTGGCCAGGGAGGGCAGCTGAATCCCCCTCCTCCCGCAGTTGAGGCACATTACACTGTCACAGTGCATCTCTGACCCGGCACACACCAGAAGAGCCAGGCGCCTGCAGCAGGAGCAGCTGAGGAATGTCTTAGCACCATCTGTGGTGGTCACCTCAGTGTGGGAAGACCAGGTCCTGTTCAGTGAGTCTCTCACCACAACACACACGGCTTCTAAACATGTGATGCCAGCGTTCACTAACACTTGCACTGAACAGGTTTGCCAGCCCACATTGGCACAGCCAGCATCCCTCTACACTTCAATTTCACAAACACCACTTCACACCGAAGCACTCGCTTTGCTCTACGGCAACAACTTCTCACCAGACAGCCAAGCAAACGGAAGTTTCCAAGAGTTCCTGCTGAGAAGTGCTCCGCATGGCACACCAGTTCCTCGAGCTACACCACCGAGCACCACAAGTGCTCCCACAAGGAGGGGAGAAGAGCATTATCCTCTCCAGCCTTTGCACGGCACACACGTCACTGCCAAATCACACGCGCAAGCATTTAAACAGGTTGCCTGAAGCAGTCCACAAGAAACTTCCCAGACAGTCGCACTTGACGTCACCAGCTGGGAGCTGGATGCCTTTGAGGTGTCTCACTCCTCCCTAGAGAATTAGAAGGAGCTGTTCAATAATTTTGGTGAGTGTCATGTTTTCATAAACTGATCCTTGGGATCTGTTGGAGCTCCACAAAGAACATGCAGGCTCCTTTTTAACCCATGCCTGATTTCCCCTTGGTTTCCCCTCCTCAAGCAGGATGATTGCTATGCTAGGAAGTCACTGCAAAGCACACATGCTTCGTTCATGATGCACCAAGAGGCTAGAGTGAATAATGATGTTCTTGTTAAAAATCCCACAAGCGTGCATCCTGATGAAACCTGATCACAGAAAGTATGATGCCGCTCCCACACTCAAGGACAAATCTGCTCTACGAAGCCCAGAGCCCTCTACAGCAATTTTTTAATGCTTTGAAGAGCAAGTATCTGGCAATAAGCTACCTGTGTTGAACAACGAAAGCTTGATCTGGAAGATAAGAGATAGCTGGTGACCTGTATTGCCTGTCTGTTTAACTGCAAAAGAGCAGATGAGCAAGCAGCTCTTCAAATTTCATCATTCTGCTTCTGTATTGATACTGGCTGGAGCAAAATAAGGCACAGAGGGTCCTCGGGGCGTAAGGGTCACCTCTCCTTCACAGACAACCTAAGGAACACCCCTTGCTGTGGCTTATCCAGTACTTACTATGCAATGTCCTTCACAGTGGGAGCAAAGGGACCTGGTACTTCACACACATTTCTTTACCTCACAGCTGCAGCTACCAAAAGAAATTTTAGCAAGCCACCAGTTAGGTCTGGTACCCCACAGCTGCAGCTTTCTGGAAATCTAGATCCCTTCCTCAAAGCAGACCCTGTCTGGACAAGAGGACGTGCACTCCAAGCGAAAAGGAAGCTGTCATTGTGTCTTTTCCATTTTGTTAGATATTAGTCACACTCCTACTGCCTGATGAGAGCACACTACCAGCAGGCTCGGAGCAGGGTGTTTCCATGGAGGAGAGCTCTGTTTACAGCTACTGCCTATCATTACCAACCCCGCCTCAACCAGCGAGGTGGTTAGCACAGCAAAATTCAAATGAAAACAGGAGCGGTAAGACCTGTTGGATGCAGCTGCATGAATCACAGAAAGGTTTGGGTCGGAGGGGACCTCACAGTCCATCCAGTTCCAACTCCCTGCCATTGGGCAGTGACACCTCTTGCCAGACCAGGTTGCCAACCTGGCCTTGAACACTTTCAGGGAGGGGGGAATGACCGAGGGCTTTTTAGCTTATGGGATTTCTCCTTTTAACTTACGAGATCCCCCTTGTATTTATGTGCATCTTTACACACAGCACATTGCCCAGAGCAGTGAGAGGGGTTCTGGGAGGATCTCTGTAAGCTCAGAAGTAACTGTACTCAGCAGTACTTCTTTAGGTCAGAAAAGGTGCTCCCAAAGTCTGCTTCCTCACAGCCTTAGCAGCATCGTACATCTGAACAGTGAAGCTCTCTCAGCCAGACATACAATTTATTGCCACACTGCCAAAGAAACGCCAGCCTGGTGAGGCAGAGCAGCACTGGATACAGACAAGGTACATTTATTTCATTCATTTTATTTAATTAATCTTTTTCAAGAAAAGCTTTATTATCTTTCTTCACAGCATCTGTGTACATCGCTGTCTTCCACATGCTGTAAACGAACACAGCTTCCTACTATTACTGTCAAGACAGCAGCTGCCAAGTCAGAAACCAATCTGGCATTTAAAGCTCCCCCTCAACCCTACAGTTTGGACTTCAAAACACTTAATTCCTTAAACAAGGCACAGCAAACAGTTCATGAAACTGGGGTGGCCAACAGATGAGCCTGCTGCATGGAGAGCCCAAAGGCTGACCTTACCAGCACTACAAAGCAGTGCCACTCCTGACCACCCTGGGACACTCAGGGGGTGGTGGCAGGAAAGTGTCCTTCTCATTTCCCTTTGCCTCATCTGCAAAGATGAGCTGGGCACACCAAGCACAAAGCTGATTCCCATTCCCTCGAAGCCAAACCCAGCTCCAACACCATCATGCTTTTCACTCGGCAACTTCGTCTGTACGGGCAGCTAGAGAAGACTGTTGCAATGGCTTTCAGGAAGGTTTGCTTTGTAACACCGGGAAAGCTGCAGGATCAATGGCTTGGCTTGAGCTACTTTGTGGCCTGACCCAGACTGGAAAGTGTAAAGAGAAAAGAAAGAAAAGACTACCAGAAGAAACTGCTGAGATGAGTTCAATAGTGCAAAGGGTAAAGTATTTTAATCCACAGAAGAGACCCCCTGCTCCTGCACAAAAGCCTGTGCAGAGGCTTAAGTCAAGTGAGAAGTAGTCAAATTTGTTCTACTCATTGCATTTTCTGCTACTTACGAAGAGCGATGCTGCAATGAGCCCTTTAAAACCTCCTAGGGTCTCTTTTGATGGATGTGAAAAAAAGGCTTTATGTGGAAAGCTGCTTTCCTCCCTACACTATAGAACAGCAACTTTCCAGGAAAGGGCAGGTGGCAAGAGATGTGAGACCAGAGTCTTTTCGCTGTATCATGTGCAAGAGGCCAAGCTTTACCCTCCAAATATGAAATTCATCCTGCAGCAAACCTATTTACCTGCCTCACGGCCAATGAGGTTGTGTCTCCAGAACCACCCTGAAGAGTGAAGGGCTGTCATGTCTGTCTCAGCATAATTAAAAAACCCATGAACCAGCTCCTGAAAACTCAGCAAACCTCCCATCCTTGCTGTGCACCTGTAGAGGCTGTTATTAAAAAGCAGATCTCCCCACATCTGCCAGGAGCTCTGCTGCGCCTGTGGGAGCTGGATTCAATTCACCTTGGAGCAAAACATCTAGACTGATTCCCAAACCTCAGTAACTCCCAGCAGCACCCAGGCACACCGGGCAGTGCATGGTGCCCCCACCACCAGCCCACAGGCCCTTCTCGAGCCACGACACAAAGGAATAAGGTGGACTTGGCAACACATGGCCACTTCTCACACAGGCATTCGCTCCCTGGATTAGTGGCTGTGCCACCACCTTAGACATGCTGCCTCCCCCTTCCCAGAAAGGGCCTGAGCATCCAGGTATCAAATCGGCCTCACTGGCTGCGCTCAGTTCCATAAATAATAACAACACTGGTATTACTTCAGGTCTATTCAGTACCGTCTGATTTAGTACTTCAATCAGATAGATACCCTTCAGAAGATGAAGGGAAATCTAAATCACACCAGCCAACCAGGAAAGACTGAGCCTGAAAAGAACCTAAAGGTGTATTTAGCGTGAATCTCTCCTGTTCTTCTCAGTAACACGTACAATACTGAAAGTTTGGCTTTAACTACTGCGATCATTTCATTTCCCAAGTAGGCAAGACAGATTGACAACTTTACTACAGCACACAGCCCAGGTTCATGCTTGGTGGATACTGTGATCACCCCACTTCTGAAGGAATCAAGCCCCAAGACAGCAAAAGGGCTGTCACATTCAGACCCTGGGGTAAGGAGCAAGACTGTCCATCAGTGTCTTCAGAGACAGCCCAGGCTAGGGGCTCATGGATCCTTCTGAGAGAGGGCATTAGCCTGCCAGGCTGCCACTGAGAGAGGAATCACTTCCAGAACCTGACCTTCCTTCCTGCAGACAACAGAGAGATGGGGCACATTCAAACTATGAGCTGTGCACTAGGGAACACCTTCTCCTGTCCATTGGCAGGGAAAGAAACAACAAAGTGACCCCACAACCAGTGAAGAACTCGCAGACATACAAAGCCCTCTGGTTCAGCAAGCTGGAGAGCAACATCCAACACATCAATTTCAACCAGTAGCAAACCACTACCAAAAGAAAAGGACTTGGCTTATTTTGAAGATCTGTTAGTTCCTTAAAACTCCCTCATGGCTTCTCCCCTCTTCTGCACAAGTAACCCAAGCTAACAGAGAAGCTCTCTGTCCCCCTCTTGTGATAGAACCAAGAGAACTTAGAGCCTCCTGGAAGAAGGCACTATGAAGAGAGCAGGGCACCTACAACTCCGGGATTCGGGGCTTCTTTGTAACCCAAAGGTTCAGCTCCTGTTTCTGACAAGCAAGTCAGTGTCCCACTACACGGAAAATGTCTTGCCTCACCCCGCACCGTAAAAGGCAAAAAACCTCCACGGCGTGACAGTCATTTCCCCTTACAGCCAGTGAGCAATACTGCCCATCTCACTCGGGGCCCCACTGCTACTTCTGGAGGTACTGGCCAGCTACGGGCATGCGGCGATAACAGATCGCAGCCAAGCAGATCTTTCCAACAGGAAGAAACTTCCCTCCTCACAGGAGTAGGGCTCCACCTTTGATAACCCCCACCCAGCACTCACACCCCAAGACTACATTCCTCCCCTGGCTCCTTTGTTGAAAGGTAAGCTCACATGCTACCAACTGTGTCTCCATCCAGGGCCCGTATTTGTGAGCCTTAACTCGCCTGCTGTCTAATTTCACCACGGAGACTCCCTCCACGGGAGGAAACCGCTGACAGCAGCTCTACAGCTACCACCTTCAGTTAACTCATCAGGCTCCTCAGAGGCACCATTTCACACAGCTGTGACCTGCAGAACACGAAGACCCTTCACCTGGAAGCAGCGCAGCAAGGAAGGAGGGAGGGCTAAAGAGGAAGAAGAGGCTTCTCACCGCTGTGTCGTGCCTACAGGAGTCACACTATATATGAACACGGCTCACCTAGACATAAATAAGCCACATCCTCCCCTCCAGAACGGAGGGTTTTGGGATTCTCCTGCCTGCTCGGTTGGAGCAGAGCAAGGAGCGACCCGAAGCGGGAGCCCTGAGCCCCGTGCTGGGAGCCAGCAGCACCCCGCGGTGCCCTGCACCGTCCCCATGCTCCAAACCCCACTGTACTGTTGCCTGATGAAGTGGCTAAATCGGAAATGTTTCGGGGATTAGAATTCTTGAGTGATCTAATGCAGGATGCTGCTGGTTTAAAGGAGAGGGTTTTAAAAAAAAAAAAAAAAACAATTAAAAAAATACAAGTAGCGAGAGACGAGGCTGGATCTGCTCCGGGCTCACTCCCTCCCTCCCCACCGCCGCCCTTTCGGTTAGAAAAAAAAGGGCCGAACGTTTCCATTTTTGGACATGATCTCGGCGCAAGCCCTGCCCTAGCCCGCACCGCGCACACCACCCGCCAGTTCCCGTCCCGGGGCGCGGGCAGCGCCGGGGGGAATCCGCAACCTCCCCCCGCCACCCCATCCTCCTCAGCTCCCCACGCAGCCCAGGCGCGCTCCCGCGGAGCGGCTGTCGCCGTCGTGGAGAGGATCCACCGCGTTGTGCGTTGGGATCCACCGCGGCACCTCCCGCCTCACCATCACCTGCCCGCCCCGCTACCGGCGGCCCCGCGGGGTGCACGATCGCTCTCACCTTCCGCTGCTGCTTCTCCCAGGCCGGGTCGAGAAGCAGATCGCGGTCCCAGTCCTCCTCCGGCTGCATGTAGTCGTTGGTCTGCTGCGGGTCGTAGTGATCCATGGCTGCTGCTGCTGCGGCTGCTGCTGCTGCCGGCCCCCGTCTCCGTCCCGTTGGCGCTGTCCTCGGCCGCGGCCGCTCAGCCCGGGCAGGCGGCAGCGGCGCCTGCTCCCACCTCCTCCCGCTCCCACCTCTCCTGCCTCGGCCGCTCAGCACCGCGGGGGCGGGAGGGGACGCACCGCCCACCCCTTTCCCACCTCGCGCCGCCGCCGATTGGCCGCGAGCCGCGGCCCAGGCTGCGTTTCGAGGCTCCTCGCTCATTGGATAGCCCATACGTCAGTCATCCCGCGCGGCCACCGTCATTGGCGGGATGGGCCCTCTTCGCCCCGCCCCCGGCGCCGCACGATGCCTCCGCCGCGGCGGTGCGGGAGCGAGCTGGGGATGGGCGGGAGGTACGGTGAGACGCGAGCAGGGCGCCCGGTCGCCACCCCCGAAGCCACCACCCTGCCGGACGTGGGGCGGCGGCGGCGGCTGGATGCTCCACACGTCCTCTCCCCGCACGCGGGGTGCCAACACGAAACGATCGATTGCGGTTTGTGGGGGATATTGCTAAGAGTTGCGTTACTGAAAGGGTTGCCGGGCGTTGGAACGGGCGGCTCAGGGCGGTGCTGCAGCGTCGCGCTCCCGAGAGGTCTCCAAGTCCCAAGCAGACAGTGCTATGGGACAGGGTTAGGCGACGGCTTTTCAGTGTTGGGTTAATGGTTAGACTCGATGATAATACGATCATCAAGGCTGGAGGAGACCTACAAGATCATCAAGTCCAACTGTCAACCCAAACCCACCCTGCCCACTAAACCATGTTCCCCAGTGTCACACTTTCCAAACCCCTCCAGGGATGGTGCCTCCACCCCCTCTCTAAGCACCCTGTTGCAACCCCTGACCACTCTTGTCAGGGAAAGAATTTTCCCTCACGTCCAATCTGAACCTCCCCCAGCACAACCTGAGGCCCGTTGCCTCGTGTTCTTGTTCCCAAAGATCCTTTCCAGTGTGAGCAATTAGGTGATGTTTTAGCTGTTCTTTGTCGCTGCTGGGCTGGGCTGGGATTGCTTGGCACTGGCAGCCTGGGCTTTGACTCTCAGGGTCACCAGCTGCATCCATGCAGTGCCACAGCCACCTCCCGCGAACCTCCCTGCACCAGGCAAACCAGAGCCTTCCAGACACAGCTGCCTGCCCCTTCTGCCCTGTTTAACAGGAAAACCCTAACCAAAGGGAATTTTGGCTCATCTAGCAGTTTCCTAAGTGAGAAATCCAAACCACGAAGAGTGCACTCAGCTTTAGTTTATGTTAGTTGGTCTCTCCTCGCAAGGAACAAGTGACAGGACAAGGGCAATCGGCTTCAAGTTGCAACAGGAGAGGGTTAGGCTGGACATTAGGAAAGTCTTCCTCATCAGACCTTGGAACAGACTGTCCAGAGATGGGGGTTGAATCACCATCCCTAGATGTGTTTAAAAGTTACAGAGATCTGAAGCTTAAGGCCACTGTTTAGAGGGGGGGGCTTGGCTGAGTTGGTTTAGTACTTGGACTTGATGATCTTAAAAGGTCTTTTCCAACCTAAACAATTCTATGATTCTGTGAAAATAGTAGAGGAGGGAAAATGTCACTGGCATTATTAGCATCCTCCGGTAGTCTCACTGAGAAGTAAGGTGGTGTCTCTCACAAAAAGTGAGAGGAAGCTCAGAAAACCACCAGTCCACAACAGTACCCAAGGCACAGCAAGCATGCGCCTCAACTCATCCAGACTCAGAGGAAGCAGAGATTGTAGGCCATGAACACGGGAGAGGGGGATTCTGAGAGCGGACCGGAAGGATGTTGCAAAGCGTGAGGCTGAACTGAGCAGAAATGCTCAACATCAGGTGAGACTCAGTCAGGAGGATGGAACCAGGCTCTGCTCAGTAGCACCCAGTGACAGCGGCAAAGGGTGTAAGCTGGAACATAGGAGGTTCCACAAAAATATGAGAAGGAACTTCTTCACCATGAGGGTGATGGAGCCCTGGAAGGGGCTGCCCAGGGAGGTTGTGGGGTCTCCTTCCCTGGAGATGTTTCAAACTCACCTGGACATGTTCCTGGGAGACTTGATCTAGGTGATCCTGCTGTGGCAGGGGGATTGGACTGGATGATCTTTCGAGGACCCTTCCAAACCCTAACATTCTGTGAATTACACCTTGAGCTTTTCTTCCCAAAGAGGGCAATACTTTCAGGTGTTGTGAACACACACAGAATCATCAAAGCTGTTCTGCAGCATTCAGGCTTGTATTTACCCTGCCTTGCATCACTCAGGGCAAAAAGGCTTATATTCAAACATGTAAGTTCAGTAATATCTACAATTTTCAAAAGCAATGCAAAGTGTTTCCATTCTGAGCCCATTTGGGACGTCCCCCGCCAAGTCTCTTCTCCAGGCTAAACACCAGCAGCTCCCTCAGCCTCTCCTCATCAGACTTCCCCTCCAGGCCCTTCCCCAGCCTTGTTGCTCCTCTGGACCCACTCCAGCCCCTCCATCTCTTTCTTGAAGTGAGGGGCCCAGAGTACTCAAGGGGAGGCCTCAGCAGTGCCCAGTACTGTGTCCCTAGTCCTGCTGGCCACACAATTGCTGCTATAAGCCGGAGTGCCATTGGCCTTTCGTGCCACCTGGGCACCCTGCCGGCTCCTGTTCAGCCCGTTGTCAGCCGGTACTGCCAGGTCCCTCTCTGCCAGGCTGCTCTCCCCTCGTCTCCCACAGCAGACACCGGTGATTCGGTTCATTTGGGAACAGCAGCACAACCCCGGGCTCCCCCGCGGTCCTTTCTGTCTGTGGGGTGTTCTGAGCTGTAACCACCTGCTCACGCCTGTCCCCCGAGCCTGCCCTAAAACCAGCTTTGAAACGCAGCAGATACAGAGGGGAATGAAGACAGAGGCTCTTTCAGACTGAAGGAAGAAGGCTCTTGTGGCAGCCCGGCCACCACCCATTGTGGCTCTAGTCCAGCAGCCAGAGCCAGCATTCAGAGGTCATCTTTGCTTTTTATAGAGTTTGTCCCTTGTGCAGGTCTTCCCCCATCCCAAAAGACTCCTCCCGGGGCGTCCTGTTCTCCATGTCTGTAGTCTGCTTTTCTTTTTTAACCCTGAGACAGCCTCAGCTATTTCCTCAACAGCAGAGAGGGAGATGAATTGAGTGAGGAGCAGTGAATGCGGTGGAAGTGGGGGAGCACACCTCACATGAAGCCCGAAGCCAGCCTCTCTCATGCCTCTTGCTGGACTAAGCAATTAACCCCTGTGGCTGCGTGTTTCTTTCCTGGCCTCCAGCAAAAAAACCTAGAAAATGCTGCTTTGCTTTGTAGTTCTGTTTGGGGTTTTTGGCAGGCATCACACAGAGACCTTCCCTGCAGTTGTCTTCCCATCCTGGGAAGGACACTTCCACGGGGATCAAACTGGAGACTTCTGCACGACCACACTGGAACCTTTAAACTGATGTTTAAGGCAGTTGCTGTTCAGCCCAGCAGCTGGTTACCTGACCCAGTCCTCATGGGCACAGGCAAGCAGAGGGGCTGTAGTAGATGATCTTCAGAGGTCCCTTCTGATGCTGACTGCTCTGTGATCCTGTGTAACTCTGTGACTCTGTGAAGCTGGAGCACTGCAGCACCGGTGGGCTAGGCTCACTGAACTCAGTGAACCACGCTGTCTGAGCCCAGCTCCAGCAGTGACTGGCAGCTGATATGGGGACAAAAGCTGAGTGGTCCACACAAGCCCTCACCCCAGGTTTCCCCAGTGCTGCTGGGCTGTGCCTGGTCTCTGGGCGCCTGTCTGGGAGCCTGAAGTTTTTCACAGCCATCTCAGGCAGGGCTGGCCCCACTGCAGCCTGGCCACGGACACGGGAAGGAGACCCTCCTGCCCTGTGTGTGGGGTGGCAATGGCTGAGAGGCAACTGGGGGATGCTCTCCTGCCGGCTGGGGTGTCCCAGGCAGGCACCCTGTTCTGAGCAGTTCTCGGACACCTGATGTGTCCCTGTCTGACTTGGTCTAGGTGATGCTGCTGTGGCAGAGGGATCGGACTAGACGATCTTTCGAGGTCCCTTCCAATCCCTAATGAGTCTATGATTCTATGTCTCTGCGACAGACTGTCCACAGCACTGTGACCTGGCAGGGAGCAAGGGGCAAGATACTGAGATTGTGTGAAATACTCAGATTATTTCAGGTGGGGTCCCGTTCTAGGTCCTGCACCGCCATAGATGAACTTAGATGGTTCTCAGGATACACCTTGGGCAGCAGCCCTAGATTATGATGCAACAACCACCCCTCGTGGCATACTCTGCCTGTCTCTTTGTAAAGGCAGCTCTCTTCTTGTTGAATGGTAAGTGATTTCTAAAGGAGAAAATGTGAAAGAATGAAGAGAGCTGCCAGTTGTGTAAAATGGATGGACAATGTTTGTCTGTGAAACAGTGGAATATATTCGTCTGTACTGCAGATCACTGCAGGTGCTGAGAAGCAGCTGCAGAATCACAGAAAGTTAGGGTTGGAAGGGACACAATCACAGAATCATTAGGGGTTGGAAGGGACCTTGAAAGATCATCCAGTCCAATCCCCCCGCCACAGCAGGATAGCACATTTTCCTTTCTCTCTACACTTACAAAGCAAAACACAAAGACATAAGATGCTGCTTTGGACTCCAGCTGTGATCCTGAAAGATCACCTAGTCCAACCCCCTTGCCAGAGCAGGATCACCTAGATCAGGTCACACCAGCTGAGTGTTGAAAGTCTCCAGAGAAAGAGACTCCACAACCCCTCTAGGCAGCCTGTTCCTCTGCCACCCTCACAGTAAAAAGGTTTTTTCTTATGTTTAGGGGCAACCTCTTCTGCTCCAGCTTGTACCCATTGTTACTTGTCCTGCCATTGGATCTCTCTGAGAAGAGCCTCTCTCCATCTTCTTGACATATTAATGAGATTAATTATTAATTAATTAATATTAATTAATTAATGGAATCCCTTTCCATATTAATAAACACTAACAAGGTCATTCCTCACTCTTCTCTTCCCCAAGGTGAGGAGACCCATCTTCCTCAACCTTTCTTTAGAAGGGGGATGCTCCACTCCCTTTATCATCATCTCTGTGGTCCTGTGCTGGGCTCTTTCGGGCAGCTCCCTGTCCTTCTGGAAGAGAGGGCCCCAGAACTGGACTCAGTATTCCAGGTGCAGTCTCAAAGCTCTGTGCCATCTCAAGTTCAGTGTTTCCTACTACTCATGGCCATCTCAGAAACAGAACCGTTGCTCTGGGAGGAGCAATCCTAGTTCCCAGCTCTCCACCCACAGCTTTTAAAGTTGTTCTTTAACCCCTCTCTTTGTCTCTTTCAGGTCCAGGTGTACCAGAGCACACCTCATGCACCTCAAGTACCTGGTATGCTGAAGAAAAATGGAAATAACCCCCAAACAAGCGTGAGTACGTGACCAAGTACCTCAGGGAAATGGCACGCAAATTATCCATTTGCAAACCACTGCCCAGGCAGTGCCAAATGCAGCCCTCGCACCGAACTCGCCTGATGAAGGGTCTGTGTGGGAAGTGCCAGCTGAGTCCTGTCCTAATGGCACTAACCTGGGCCACCATGTGACTCTGAGCAGACAAAAGTGGGAAATAATTTTCATCGCATGTCTGGGCATAACCTCTGCTCCACATACTCACAATTGCTGAAACACATGGCGATGGGATTAAGCTCTTTAGTCAAGGATGATCTTCTGCTAAAGAGCACCCAAAAGTCCCTCCACCCCTCTGGAATCCTAACTCACTGTTCTTTGAGTGACAGGCAATGCAAAAATTATACAGCTGACACGGTAGAAAAGGAAAGGAAACACTTCTCTATCATTTGACCCAAGCAAATGGTCTACTTTGAGTTTTGAGAGGTACCCAGGTCTTTCTCACCTGCTGAGGTTACTTTAGCACCATTGCTTGTCTTGAGTGAGAGGAAAGCAGAGAATCCATGAGCTTTAAGTTATTGAACTATCACTTTACAACGCACTCAGATAGTGCCTGCTACCAGGAGTGAGCACAGCTCCCAGCGTGATGGCATCTACGTGCGCATCCCCACCACCCAGGGGCTCAGGCTGGGGCTTCAGAGCAGGTTGTGTGGGTCTCACTGACACATGTAAGTACCCTCACTGCTCCCTGATTCTGTTTTCTTAAACTGCCCAGTTAGCCACAGATCACATTGCTCTGGCTGCCACTGAGATGTAGATATCACAGGGCTGGCACTGACACCTGTCTGGTCCCTCTGTGCCTCACACCTGCCATCCCTGCAAGCAAAAACCAAAGCACAGGGCTTCCCATTTTCTCTGGGCTTCTACTGTTTGTTGTCTCTGGATATTTGTCAGCACCATGCAATTGCTGAGTTTCCTCTCCAGTGGAGGTTTCCTTGTTTGTCCAAACCTCTCCGATAGCTCTGGGGGCAGAAAGCCCAGCTCCTCCTGTATCAGGATGGCGGAGGAGAGGAGAGTCCCAGCACAGCTGTGCAGGCCCCTCTGGGACAGAAGCAAGGCTGGTGATGCTGGCATCTTTGTGTGCCAGCTGCTCAGGAATGAGTTCCTCCACCTTTCTGATTCTGCAGCACTCCCCATCTCAGGGCAGTTGTATCCTAGCTCTTGGACAACTCTCTGGGAGCAGCTCCCATTTGCCCTAGAGCTTCTGCACTCCAGTCATGAAATTTCACAAGGGCTAAAAAAAGAACCCATGAAAAGAGCAACTAAAAAAAGGGAGTCATGGAATCATCAAGGTGGGAAATGATCTTCAAGATCATCAAGTCCAGCCTTCCACCTTGCGACCTAAAATCACTAAACCATCTCCTGAAACACCATGTCTGCCCATTTTGTGAACCCGTCCAGGGATGGTACCTCCACTCCCTCCCTTGGCAGCCTGTTCCAGGGCCTCCCCACTCTTTCTGGGAAGAAGTTTTACCTAAAGTCCAATCTGAACATCCCCTGGTCGACCAAGGTTGCCCAATAGGAAGGCTGACATCGCCTCAAACAGGACCAAGTACTGGTGTCTTCCTGATCCCCAGACAAAGCTACAGCAGATGCTCACCTTGGATTCGCAGCGGCAGTTTTCCTTGTACCTGCTGATCTGCTTCATTCATTTCTTCAGCCCATCCAGCAGGTTTCTGGGGCAACACCTTAAGAGAAGGAATCAGCTCTGGTAGCTTGAACATCAACAGAACTGAGCTCTGCAGGGGTGTTGGTGGGAGAAACGAGAGATGAGTGCAAATGGCTGAACAACTCCTGTCACTATTCTCCAGTCTGGTTTGGCAGAAGAACCACTGGCCACCTAGCAGACTCATCCCTCCTAACTGCAGGTCTCTTTCCCTCTGTTCTCACCACACAAGTAGCCCAAAGACCCTCAGCTCTCCATGATGTGCTGTTTCCCCTGGGCACTGATCCACTGTGTGTGCCAGTACCCTCTTACCTTTATGGCAACCCCTTTTACTAGGCACAAGAGTATGTTCAGACCAGCCTGGCTCCAGCACAGCCTCTCTTCTCAGATAAGAAGGAACAGGGCCAGTAACTGCCTTCCACAGAATCACAGAACACTGGGGACTGGAAGGGACCTCAGAAGATCATCCAGTCCAATCCCCCTGACACAGCAGGATCACCTAGACCAAGCCACACAGGAACACATCCAGGAAGATCTTTAACATCTCCAGTGAAGGAGACTCCATGACTGTCACCCTCACTGGGAAGAAGTTCCTTCTCAGGTTGATGTGGAACCTTCTATGTTCCAGCTTACAACCACTGCCCCTCGTCCTTATCCCTAGATGGATTGTATTTTCTTACAGCACAACGATAAAGCTGAACACTGGTAATTAGCACTTAGCAGAAAAAGCTCTGTTCAAGACAAAGACTTGAGAGAACACACTGTCAGTCGGAGGCTAGTAACAGCACAGCCACATCAGTCAAAGTCCTCCACACACTGGCAAGATCAACACACCCTGACATACATAACGAAGCAAAGAAGAATCCTCTCTCGAGATCCCCAGTTCTAATTAGCAGGGAAGAAATTAAAGGGGACATTCAATGAGCTAGTACCTAGGTGATTCACCAGCAGCTAAGAACAGGGCTTCCTCCTCATTCACAGCTGAGGAATTGACTTCCTCCACATTTTCAGTGCAGGAGCACCTCTGACAGTAGTTTGAAGCCCATTAAGAGAGCTTTCCTGATTAGCCAGACAAATATTCACTTAATGTCAGCTGAAGTTTGCTTATAAAGGCTCTGAACTACAGTGACTTCTCAGCCAAGATAAAGGAAGAAATCAAAGATGAATTAACCTTTGGCTTTGGCTTTGTCTGTAACGCATTGAGGGAAACACAGAGACTTCATTAACTTGGCCTTATTATGACTTGTATGAGCCAAGTTAGCTCTAAAATATGCTGTAGGTTTACAGTCACCACAGGACACCAGGTTTGCCCTGGTGGTCAAGGATTTTTCTGACACATCGTTGGGCTTTTAGAGTGCATCGACTAGTAACTGTGCAGACTGCATAAACCCTCCTGAGCTACCCAAGAAAAAGAAAGGGGGAAAAAAAAAAAAAGCCAAACAAGTGAAACAAACAAGCACACGGCCAATGTGCTGATGTTAGGTCACAGGCTGGGCTTGATGATCTCAGAGGTCTTTTCCAGCCTCGTTCATTCGGCGATTCAGTGATCTCTTTCCCCTTCCAGCTTCAGCTCTGAGGCCTGGAAGTGGCCACCACCGCAGGGTGTTCCCTCTGGGAGGATGCGCGCTTGCCTGCGCTGCTGGGCGGGAGGAACTCTCTGAGCCACAGGGCTGGGTGGGTTGGCTGGTGGGGAGCACTGCGCCAAGGGGCTGCACCCACGTGCTGTGCTTGAAAGCAAAACCAGAAAACCACATCAAGTCCTGGCCTTGTGATGCAGAAAGGAGCTCAGGATCTCACCCTTGTTTAGCAGCTGTAAAAGCTCCCTGCAGAGTTTTCCGCAGACTGACAGGACTCTGTCACTGCCGGGTAGCTCAGGTTGGAAGGGGCACCCAGAGGACGTCTTGCCTGGTCACTGGGCCAGCGCAGGGCCAGTTCTGACCAGGTTACTCAGGCCAACGAGACACAGTGCCACCGACACTTTCTTATTTATCCTATCTGCTGCCGTGAGAGACTGGCCTGTGTTTTTCCTGCTTTCATCAGACCAGCGACGCAGAAACCGCTGCAGCTCTGCCCAGCCCAGGAGTCAGATTTCGGTTTATTTTTTCTCCTGGTTTATATGGAAATGGCAATTGGGGAGAGCCCAAACTGTCCTCAGCTTCACAATGGCCATTGTTTGAGAGAAAAGCAAGTCATGCTGAGTCCCATTATGTTGCTGCTAGTGGCCACATTGTCTTTGATAAAAATAACCCAGGGCTATTCTTTAAAGCTCATACTTGGAGGTCCTCATGAGGGACAAGGTCTTTTGATAAAAATACATGCCTGAAGGACAGTATCTGCCTGGTCTTGTTGTCTTTATAGGCAATGGACTCTCAGCACCACAGCTTCACCTGTAGTAGAAACAGTGTGGCCAGCAGAACTGGGGAGGTGATTGCCCCTCCATACTCCGCACTGATGAGCCCCATCTCAAGTACTGGGTTCAGTTTTGGGCACCTCAGTACAAAAGGGACGTCGAGGTGCTGGAGTGGGTTCAGAGAAGGGCGATTAGACTGGTGAAGGGCCTGGAGCACACATTCAAGGGGACCTCCCAGGTGAGAGGAGGTGTGATGGCTCCCCATCAGGCAGTGCTGGGGTGGGAAGCAGCATTTTGGCCAGCGCTGAAATCAGGTGAGAGGCTGTGAAGAGATAGGGAAGGGGAAGGAGGAAGAACATATTGGGACCATAAGGTCCCAATGGCAGACAGTGGTTGGGCCTGCCTGGCTTTAGGAATCCAGTCCTGCCTCCTCCATGGAAACTTATGACTACGGGGAAAACACAGAACCACAGAATCATTCCGGTTGGAAAAGACCCCTAAGAGCATCAAGTCCAACCAATAACCCCACTCTGCTGAGTTCACCGCTACACCAGATCTCTAAGCACCACATCTTGAAACACCTCTCGGGATGGTGACTCAGCACCCTCCCTGGGCAGCCTGTTCCAAGTTCTGACTACCCTTTCAGTAAGAAAATGTTTCCTACTGCCCAGCCTAACCCTGTCCTGGTGCAGCCTGAGCCCATGAACAGCTGAGTAACATCTACTTTCCTGGAAAGGAAGTTTCTTGCCCTGTGCCATAAGACAGACCTGGGTCTTTTCCTTGAGTGCCCAAAAAGATGGACAGCATCTCCTGCCGTGCAAGACTGGTGTCCTTGCATCCTGCTGGTAGATCAAGCAGTGAAAGGAGCTGGTGGCAGATGGGGCTGGTGGCTGCCCTTGCCCAGCAAGGGCAAATGGGAACGTTGCAAAAGCAGTCGCATGAAGGACAGAAGCCGTAGAGTTTTGATGAGAGGATTAACTAGAGAACGCGCCAAGGGACATTGTCTGAAGTGATGTGTTGAGAGAAGCTGAGGACCACAGGGGCTTCCTGCAACTGTGCAAAGTGTTTCTAGCCCAGCTTTGAAAAGAGCGTGGAGGAAGTAGCTGGAATTTAGCACTCAGCATCTCTGTATCCTGTATAAACGTAGCATATTGACAAATCACAGAATGCTTTAGGCTGGAAGGGACCTTGAAGATCATCTAGTTCCAACTCCCCTACCGTGGGCAGGGACGCTTCTCACCAGACCAGGTTGCCCTGAGCCTAATCTGACCTGGCCTTGAACCCTTCCAGTGATGGAGCATCCACAACCTTACTGGACAACTTGTTCCAATGCTTCATCACCCTCATGGTGAAGAACTTCTTCCTCATATCCACTCTAAATCGTCCCTCTTTCAGCTTCAGACCACCACCCCTTGTCCTAGCACGACTAGGTAATAGTAAGGCCCTAGTAACAAGCCCTTTTCCAGCTTTCCTCTTTGCCTGTAAAGATGACAAGCCATCTGAAAAGAAAGGCTGAAATGACTGAAAAATCTCTTTTAGACAAACTTCACGGATGTCTTCCAAGTGGCAAACAAGCCTTTCCGATGGCACAGCCTTTCCCCTCCCTCTATTGCCTGAGGGAAACGACAAGCATCTAACAGACCAGAAGGCTTATGTCAACATCTTCCCCCAGTTCAGTGTGAAAGAGAGGTCAGACGTAGGGCTGGCACTCTGCGAGGGTCCTAAGGACCACTTGCCCTACAGTTGGCAGATTCAAGCTTCCAGTCAGGTGTTTCGAAGCTGGATGTTGTGCTGGTGGCGATACAGCCCTCCAACGCACAGAGCAGGACACATGCAAGCAAGCAGGCAGATTTCCAAACCGTCTGGCTCCCTCCTCACGATTCCTTCTGCCTGTTGCAGCCCTGACTCGCACATCTCTGGCTTCCCTTAGATAAGGGAGAAATTCTTCTTGTGCCGTGGGAATTCCTTCTGCCCTATCGCCCGTCTCTCGCACGAGGGGCTCCCGTGAAGCAATCCTTGCTGCGCTCACATTCCTGTCTTGTAAGAGCAGCGCATGGAGCTTCCCCACCTTATAAGGACGAGCTGCACTGCTCACTCAAAAGTTGCTGCAATCATGTTCAAAGATTTCATGGTTCAAGCACTGCAGAAAGAAACCTGGCACCTGCCCTGCTGGATTAGCTGGAACTTGGTGTCCCTGGGATGCTGTTTTGCACACGTGAGGAAGAAGGATTTGGAAGGCTCTACCATATCAGCCTGAGAAGGAACTTCTTCACAGTGTTGAACAGGCTGCCCAGGGTGGTTGTGAAGTCTCCTTCACTGGAGATGTTCAAGACCCACCTGGATGTGGTCCTCTGTGATTTGGTCTGGGTGATCCTGCTGTGTCAGGGGGATTTGAGGCCCCTTCCAATCTGTAATGACTCTATGATATCCTTCTACTTTCTGTAGATAGGTTTTTGTCTCGCTCACAGCCTAAACCAGTGCTGGCCGCAGCTCAAGCAGCAAGTCCGAAAACTCCCGGAGTGAAACAAGAATCGGTTTCATAGCTGGGAACTGGCTTTCCCCAAAGTCTACTCTCCTGTCTGGCAGTTGAACTCCAGGCTCTGAGCGCAGGTCTGCTAGTGGCACCTGAAAAACAATGTGCTAATAGGCTTTCATCTAAAGAACCCAAAGCGGTCCTCTCTGGACTGTGTGTGGAGAAAAGGGGGATGTAAGTGCACTAGCAAAACAAGCCCTGACATTTCAAATGGAGCAGAGGAACCAGATGCTCTGTCTCCTTCATTATGCAAAGCAAGAAGTGAGTGTCCCAGGAACCACCGAACAGTCTCTGTTGTATGGAGACCAGGCTGCCTGTTCAGACCTCCGTGCGATAAAAGGCACTTTAAACCAGATCAAACACGCAGTTCAGCCTTCCGCTGCTGTTTTGTTCTGCTTTCTGGTTCAAAGTCCTTGCTCTGCTCATACTGAAAAAAATGATCTGTTTTGGAAGCCAAGGGCTGGGGAGGAGGGGAAGGGCTCCCTTTCTGGCAGCTTGTTTGAACATCCGGCCTGCAGCAGTGAGCGCTCCGTGCTGTTCTCCTCGGGCTTCCCACTCCCCACCAGTGTCCCCACTCACAGGGAGCAGAGCTCACGGGCAGGGCTGTGCAGGGCATCAGCCTTCTCTCCCACTGCTGGGTGGGTTCTGGGCTGCACAGTGCTGACCTGAGGGAGCTCAGCAGGGTCCTTCTTTCCTCCTGTCTGTGTTTTCACAGAATGATTTAGGTTGGAAGGAGTCTCAAAATCATCTAATCCCAACCCTCTGCCATGGACAGTGAGACCTCTCACCAGACCAGGTTGTCCAAAGCCCCATCCAACCTGGCCTCGAACACTTCCAGGGATGGAGCAGCCACAACCTCCCTGGGCAACCTGCTCCAGAGCCTCAGCACCCACACAAGGAGGAATTTCTTCCTAAGGTCTAACCTAAATCTCCCCTCTTTTAGCTTGACACCGTCTCCCTTGCCCTTCCACCAGAGTACCTTGTAAACAGCCCCTCTCCAGCTTCTCTGTAGCCCCCTTCAGGGACAGGCAGTGTGCTGTGAGGCCCCCCCCAGAGACCCTCAACCTCTTCTTCAGGTTTTCCTTGGAAGGTGAAGGTGAGGTTTCACAGAAGGGCCAAGAACAGGAACCTTGGGTGTTGCACTGAATGTGGGGAGGCAGGAGGGTCAGCTCTGATCAGGAGCGAGGGTAGCTTGCAGAGGTCGGAGGCTGGTGTCCCACTCCAACAGCTTCAATCCAGACTGAGGATGGGACAAAAGCAGGTTATTTTTTATTGAACCAACAACAGAGAAGGACCCATGGTGTTGTTCTTGAATGGGAAATATGTAAAGGAATACATCATCACCATGGAAACAGGGAGCTTTGCCAGAGCAAGGCAGGAAATGAAGTTCAGTGAGACATACCTGAGGAATTCTCAGCCATGATAACAGCAGTAACTGCTCCATCTGAGGCTGCACCTTCAGCCCCAGGATTCCCAAGTTGTCTTCCTGAGCCCACGGACAATGAGGGCGTCAACTGCTCCAGGTGCCCGTGGTGGGATGGAGCACCTCTGCAAGATCACCCACCAGCTCCATGGGTGCCTGAGGTGGGAAGCAAAGAGCAGAGCCTGCAAGGGAACCTGCAAAAGGGCTTTGAGAGGAAATTTCACTACACAGGGATTAGATCAGCGTGAACCTAGAAGGCTTGAAAGCCTTGGAACCTGTTGTCAGCCTGACTGCTTCTCTGAGTCCTGACTGGATCCAAAGGCTTGTTTCTTTATCTTGAAGTCTTCAGAGGCAGGACGAGAGCTTGGCTGAAAGGCACTAATCCCCTTACCCCCTTCAGGAGGTTTGTTTTCATCACCTACTCTCATCCTGCCACTACAGGAAAAATATGGACACACCATTCTTGGCTGTTGCAAGATCAAAAATTAGGCTTCTAATCGCACGGGGTGACTTCTACTGCTTACACAACCCTGATGCCACCTATCCTTCCTCCCTGTGCTGTCAGCAAGGCGGTCTCCTCAGTAGAACTTCTAGCTCAACAAGGCTTTGATCTTTTTAAAGTGGTCTCCATGCCCAATGTCCAACCTGTTTTCTTCTCCGCTGCACTTGGAGCAGAGCAGGACACATGGGCAGCTTCTCCATGTTCTCTTTTTGCTGGATGCATCTTCAGTGCAGTTCCAGCCGTGGCTGAGTGTGAAGGCAGAGCCAAAGGAGAAGGCACAGAAAGCCTAGGAAGAAATCCTCCAGTTGTATAAAACAAGCTGCAGAAGTGACAGCAGCAGCACTGCAGGCAATGACATGGTGGCTTGGAGGAGCAGCATCACAGACACCAAGGGAATCATAGAATAGCCTGGGTTGGAAAGGACCTCCAAATGTCATCTCCTGCCGTGACCAGGGACATTCTCAACTAGGTCAGGTTGCTCTGAGCCTTGTTGAGCCTTGGAGGACGAGGAATGAGCAGCTCCCACCATCACATGAGGGTGAGTGCACTAGTGATCTGGCTTCCTGGACACTTACCCTAGTACTTCATTTTGTGACCAGAAGGTCCGTCGCTCCTGCATGAGAGCCAGTCTGCAGAGACAGTGCTGGAGACCTCAGCAGTGACCTCAGTTTAAGTAGCAGCCACCTGCTTCTGAGCCAGCCTGCCGGCCCGCCGCCAGGAGCACGTCTGCAGGCACTTTGAAATTCCTCTTGAGCAGTAGCTCTTGGGTGTGATGGAAAACGTCCTCTTGGTCAACACTTTACTGGGATTTAATGCCAGTGGCAGATCCCAGGGCTAACCCTCAGAAGATTAGTCCTCCAGGTGGGTTGACATGGAGCTGGGGAACCTGCTGCATCGGAGAAGCAGATAGTGCATTTGGGGCCTAAATGCTAAAGGGGTCCTTGATTCCAGTGGTCCCATCGTGCATCTCAGAATCACAGAATGACTGAGGCTGGAAAAGACCTCTGAGATCATCCAGCCCAGCCCTGGAGCTAACATCATCACATTCAGCTAGACCAGGGCTCTAAGTGCCACAGCCAGGCTGTCCTTAAACGGTTGCAGGGATGAGGACTCCATCACCTCCATTCCAGGCTCTGATCACCCTTTCCACGAGGAAGGGCTTCCTAACATCCAACCTAGCCGTCCTCTGGCGCAGCTTCAGGCCCTGCCCTCTTGTCCTGGCACTGGTTGCCTGGGAGAAGAGCTCGACCCCCACCTGACTACAACCTCCCTTCAGGTAGTTCAGAAGAAAGAGAGAACGTCCCCCACCAAGTCTCCTCTTCTCCAAGCTAAACACCACCAGCTCCCTCAGCCTCTCCTCATCAGACTTCCCCTCCAGGCCCTTCCCCAGCCTCGTTGCTCCTCTGGACCCGCTCCAGCCCCTCCATCTCTTTCTTGAAGTGAGGGGCCCAGAGGTGCCCCCAGTACTCAAGGGGAGGCCTCAGCAGTGCCCAGTACAGGGGGAGAACTGTGTCCCTAGTCCTGCTGGCCACACTATTGCTGCTATAAGCCGGAGTGCCATTGGCCTTTCGTGCCACCTGGGCACCCTGCCGGCTCCTGCTCAGCCGGTACTGCCAGGTCCCTCTCTGCCAGGCTGCTCTGCAGCCACTCACCCCCCAGCCTGTAGTTGCAGAGGGTTTATTGTGGGCAAAACATAGGGCCCTGCCCTTGGCCTTGTTGAACCTCTGTTTTTATGGGAGCAGCAGCCCCACAAGCACCGTGGAGACCCCGCAGCAGGGCACCGGTGCTGGTCCTCGAGGCAGCCAGACTGCAGCTGCCGGAGCTGAGCCAAGAAGGCAGCCGAGCAGACGGAGGCCAAGATTACTCTTCCCAGAGGTTCAGTAGGTCACTGCTTCATCCTGTGAGCAACTTGAAATTTCAGGGCAGTGAGAGAATTGTTTATCTTGGCTACTGACACCAACCCTAAAAAAAGAGAGGGTATTATGGGACTTCTGCTCTGTAATTCCAAAAAGAAATCAAACATGTCTAGACTGTTGCACGCATGTGGCTTCCTTCCAGGCTTCTCCCACCTGGAGCAACAAGCAAGCTGGAAGTTCTCCACAAAAGGCTTTTCAACACCCATCTGAAAACGCTCTCACCCCACGCTCACTCACCAGGATCAATCAGCCAGGACCTATCTGGAAGAGGGAAAGGGCTGCCAGGCTCAGGTCACACAACGTTTCTGTTGTTCCCCACTCCCGTTCCACAGAGGGGGTCTGGGGAAGTGGCCGGCAGCTTCCCATGGACACAGCAGGGGCAGCGCAGGGGACGCCCACTGCCACGCACCCACCCCACGGGGTGCTGTCTGCCCTTCTCCAGCCACAAGTCTGTTGGAACTGGATGATCTTTAAGGACCCTTCAACCCAAACCGTGCCGTGGTTCTGTGATTACTCCCTCCTGCAGCAGGACATTCCAAGGAAGGTTCTGCTTTGGTGTTTGGTTTTTTTCCTGGTGAACGCGACGTCGCTGCAGGCAGCAAAGCTGGTTATGGAGAAGGAGGTTCTCTCTCCAGCTTGGAAACTTCCTAGGTTCAGACTTCACTCACCTCAGCCTTTGTGGTGGCAAAGGCAGGGGTGGGGAGGTCCAGCAGCCAGGGACAGGGTGCTCCAGCCTGTCGTCTTTGGGACAGCTGGGGAGGGAGCACGGTGGGAAACAGCCAAGTGGACAGGAGAATTGCCATGCTCAGTAAAGCCTGAGGTCCTCCTCATCTGACAGCAGCCCTAGAGGGTGGTGGAGCCTGTGTGTTCAGGCAAACATGAGGCTGTCATGCAACTCCGGTCAGTGTTGGCCTTTTGTGATGCTCTCTGGATCTCATAGGTGCTGAAGCTCAAGTCACCGTGAACGATGTTGTGTTCAGTCTTCTCACCAAGGTTACTAGTCCTAGGCTACTCATTCTTCTCCCTCTTACTGAATCATAGAATGTATTGGGTTGGAAGGGACCTCCAAAGGTCATCTAGTCCAACCCCCATGCATGAGCAGGGACATCCTCAGCTAGACCAGTTTGCCCAGCCTCACCTTGAATATCCCCAGGGAGGGGCTTCAACCAGTCCCCTGGGAAAATTGTTCCAGTGTTCACCTTCACACTAAAGAAGGCAAGATCCTTCTTAACCCAGCCCTGCAGACTCTTGGTGAGACACCACAGTACCCACATAACCAGCCAGGGATGGGAACGACCACAGGAGCTGATTCTGCAAAGCCCCAGGGGCCTGAACACTTTGTCATCATCACCATCAGCCTTCCTAGAGCTGCCAGGGACACAGAGGGTTTAGCCCCACGTGGAGAAAAGGCCTTGGCTTTCACACTGCCTTGGTCCAAAAAAGTAAAGATCAGGCAGTTTTCTGGACACGATGCAAAAGAGAAATATTTGAGAGATGCTTTGAGAGATCTGCTTCCATGACAGCAAAGAGAGCTCAAACTGTGAGCCTGGTCTCACTAGGACATACCGCTCGGCGCTGGTGGAATGCTCCTGCACGGCAGTGGGGGGTCAGGAGGTCTGGAGCATCAGACAGGAATCCTTCCAAAGCTACAAAACTTGAAACAATCAGCGAGCTGAGGTCAGACTGGGTCAGCTTCCCAGGGCTGGGGACTGCAAAAGAAGAGCCCCCTGCTCAGAAGGGGGGTGCTGAGGTCATCTGCTGGCAATGTGGGGCTGGGGTCCGTCCGCATGGCTGAGGTAGATCAGGCAGCTCTAGTCTGACCTCACACACTTCATGGAATCATAAAGCCAGAGGAGATCTCTGGTGGGTTTTATCTGTCCACTGCAGGCGTGTGAGGAGGGGGACTTGGGCTGTGCCCACAGTCATCACCCAGTGTCCACCTCCACAAGACAAGGGCCACTCCTGCCTTGCTCTGCCACAAGCTCCCTTCTGAAGTGTCCAGGTTCAGCCTTTGGCCAGCAATATTTTCTCTCCCAAAAGTGTCTGCGTGCTGCAGCCTGAGCAGAGTCCTCTGTCTCTCAGTTGGCTGCAGCGGCTGTGGTGGTCACTGAAGCCAAAGGGGCTGCCCACACCGTGGTCAGCACCTGCCTGAATGCCAGTGCAGCCCCTTTCTGCCTGCCCAGGGAAGGAAAGGACTGTCACTGCTCCTCACTCGGCCTGGTGTTGGCACACCCCGTGCTGCTGGTCGGCATCTCTCACCCCTTTAGCTGGCAGAGCTGTGTAAAAGGCCAAGAAGCCACCTCTTGACGGGCTCCAGCCAGATGCCTGCAACGGGGAAGCCAACAGCCAGCCTCCCCAGCTACCTATGAGTACAGTGATCTGAGACTCACCATGCTGCAGCTTCCTGCTGCTCTGGGGGTGCCTCCTGCACCCCAGCAGCAATGTGTTACTGGACACTGAGGGAGGCTGGCCAGGGCAGGAGGGAGGGGTGGGACCCTTACACCTGAACACGTCTTCCTCCTGCAGCAGGGCCAGATCCTCTGCTGGGATGGGAGACCACCCCAGATTTTCAGCAACTGGGATCTCTGACATAGGAGGAAGATACAGATGGGCTGCACAGGACCAAACGTTTCCCACCTGGTGGAGCCAACAGTCCTTGGTGGATGACACTGGGGTTACCTCATGGATACCCCAATGTGCTGCGTGTATGTGCTGCTCACTTGTCACTGAAGATGGAGGTGATTAGGTGCTGTAAGCCCTACAGAAGAACACAAGCTGCATATGAGATTTCCAGGTACTCACTGTGATGGGTCATCCCAGCCTGCTGCCTTGTGGCATCCTCGAGCTCAGCACTGACCACAGCCCTCACCTAGCAGGGCTTCTCCAGCATCCTCGAGCTCAGCACTGACCACAGCCCTCACCTAGCAGGGCTTCTCCAGCATCCTCAGCACTAACCACAGCCCTCACCTAGCAGGGCTTCTCCACCGCTGTGGTTTTCCACAGCCAGGAACAACCTGGACAGAACAAGGCACGGAGCGGGTAATTGTGACCATCATCTGAAAAGGATTTCTTTGGGAAGCTGAGTAATTTGATCAGATACTTCTCTCTCCTTCCAGCAGCCGCACAGGGCCGAGCACAGAGCTCTCCTCAGCAGCAGGACGCTGTCTTGTTAACGTTACACAGGTTATAGAAGGATGAGTGAGTGATACCTGTAATTTGGTTCCATTTCCTGCACGGAAAAGAAAATAATTAGATTTATTGAAGAACAGAAGGACAACCGAGACATTATTCACCACAGAGTGCTCCGCTGGGAAACGGTACCGAGCAGAAGAGAAAGAGTCAAGCCCTCGAGTCAGCTCTTTGAGTGAAAGTAACACAATTTCTCCAGGAACACTCATAGATCTCTCGCTAATGCTCATTCGGCCTCTTCCTCTGCTCACGCAGCGATGAATTCTCAGAGTTATTAAATCGACTCCCCCATCACACCCATCATGAGAAGAGAATTCAAATCAGTGTGGTTTGTCGAAGGCAGTCAAGTACCACCACACACAAAAAGCAATGTTTTTGGAGAAAAATCCTCAAGCTGCCACTTTTCAGAGCAGAGCCAACAGCACAGCGTGAGAGAAATTCAACGAACGCTCCCACAACTCCGCAGTGAACAACTTCACTACTTCTCCAACAGCTTGGATGCTGCCACAGCAGAACAACACAGGACAGCATCTGCCCTCAGAACATCAGAATGTCCCCTTCCCCCTCAGCCTGTTGTGACATGGACCTGGACACCCCCGTGGGTTACTCTGCAGAGAGCTGTCTGTGTTCATCAGTTGTGGCCTGGACCTGTGAGAATTGTGGGCATGGTCTCAGTAGCCCCCTGGAGACTACCACTACTACTCACCACTGTGAGGAGGTGAAGTTGCTGTCAGATTTGCCCTGCTGGCAGTCTCTTTTCCCTGTCCTCATTTGCCCATCACCTTGCTGGAGCGAGATCTTGCTGCTGTCTGGCAACGTGCTGCCTCCTCGGCATGGCATGGGCTGAGCAGCACAACGGGCAGGGGAACAGTGGAAAGAGACTGCAAAAGAGAAGAGTCACAGCCTGTCATGGAATCACAGATTTAGATTGGAAAAGAGCCTTGAGATCATCAAGTCCAACCAACAACCCTGCTGTACCATGGTCACCACCTGATCAGATCTCTGAGCACCACATCTAAATGACCTTTAAACACATCAAGGGATGGAGGCTCAGTCCCTCCCTGGGCAGATTGTTCTGACTGCTCTTCCAGTGAAAATATTATTCTCACTGTCCACCTAACCCAGCTTTGGTGCAGCTTGAGGCCCTTCCCTCTTCTTCTATCACCAGTGAGACCAGCACCCAGCTCTCCTCAATATCCCTTCCGGTCATTGTAGAGGGCAATGAGGTCTCCCCTCAGCCTCCTCTTCCTCAGGATAAACAGCCCCAGCTCCCTCAACTCCTCATCAGACCTGTTGTCTACGCCCTTCACCGACTTTGTGGCTCTTCTTACTTTTCTTAGCAAGAAAATGGGCTGAAAGAGGCACAAAGTAAATACGGCCCTCACACTAACCTCAAGCAACTGGATCAAGCATCTGCAGCACCTTAGGAACAGCAGGTGTAGGTTCAACATATCTTCTCAGCTGAAATGATGTTTTCCAGGAGCTGCTCTCTGCTGGCCTCCCCAGCACATCAGGCAGAGAGCACCAGGCATCACACTGCTAACTCCCAGCAGGAAATGAGACTGCTGAATAACAAGGTGTGCACTGCCAATGTCTTGTAGGAGAGTCGGTGTCACACAGCCACCCAGGCACAGTGCAGCAGCTGAACCCTCCTCCCCGTCTGACCATCTTTGACTGGTGCTGCTGCAGCCACGGCGATCAATCGCTGGAACTGCTCAGAGTCTCCGTTATCCTAAAAGGCAGCAGGAACAGCAAGCTGCCTGGCTTATATCCCTCAATCATACAAACACTTGCTCTGCTGGCCAGTTCCTTGCCATACCCCAGTCCCATGGTCAAGGTTTCCCCTTCCCATGCTCATTCCAGCCATGACATGACATTCATGGTTTGTGTCTCCTCTTACTTCACCAGCTCGTCCCCAAACCTGTGCTGCCTGCACCTCTCTGCACCACTTCACCAAGAGCAAAAGATCCCTGTGGCCACATCCCCTCAGCTGGGATGGCACAGGTCTCCTCAAAATGCTGGGAAATGGGCTGAAGTGGGGTGTACCCTTCCTACAGCCAGCTCCCAGCAGCCAGGGCCACCTTAGGACCTGCACATTTCTTCTCTTGGAAGCCCGTTGGGAAGCCAGCACCAGAGGCAGGTGAATGCAAAGCAGCGAAGCCCGGATTTAGCATCTCTCTAACAACTCTTTCTCAAGAAATAAGGCTCAAGTTTGGCCTCAACGAGCACTTACCCAGCCCCTGGTAACAAGAACTATCCAGGTTCTCCATCTGCTTCTGCTTGGCTCCTGAGCCTGTCTGCTGACGGCACCACTGGGCGTCCAACACTGGTTCAGCACCCGGGTGCTGTTTCCTCGGGTGATGCTCTTGGCCTGTTAAACATCTGTGTCCAAGAAGTGCCTACAAATACCAGCATCTTGCTTCATTCCATTATGGACCACAGGTGCCAAGATGGTCTGGAGTGTCCCAGGCAGCACAGCCTGGTCGGGCTGACAGGCTGCTGAGCCCCATCCTTCTCACTGTGCCTTTGCTGCTGATAACACGGGCTGCAAAGGACGTAGCTACACTTGTGCGTGTTGCCCAACTCTTGATAAGATATTCATTTGGTTTATTTTTATTAATAAAGAATTAAGAGATTCATCAGTACCCCTTTCAGGCTCTGCTGCCCACTAGAAGTGTCCTCCCTAGTGATCCCCTGCTTGGGGTCAATACCGAACACGCTTTGCTCTGGTTTTACAGAAGATGTTCAGACATTTCCACCATGAAAACAGCTCTCCAGGAGCCCCAACGTTATCGCAGCATCTACATTTATCATCTCACAAGTCTCCTAAAATAAGATCAGCTCCACACAGCCCGTTTTCTATGCCGTGCCTTATCGGTTTGCACTATTCATTAGTCATGAAGGGGCTTTCTTGCTTCTGTTTCTGCTCGTCCCACGTGAAGACTTCCATAGTTCTGGTGGCACTGAAAGCAAACCAGTGGGACTGGAATTAGGTCATGCCAGTACCTTGGCTGCTTCTCAGTCCCCCTGAGCTCCCCTGAGCACCAGGGCTTATTAATAACCCCCCACTATGCTACTGGTTGAGAGCTCTGGAAACTTCTGGTGGTTTGAAGGTACCGAGCAAGAACAGCAGCTTCTTCCCAGCTTTGCTGCTGCTGGGACATCTCACCCAGGGATCCTGCCCACCCCAGTGACTGCAGACAAAACTGCAGTTGCAGCTAATCCTGGGCAAACAAGACGTTCTTGCTGATGGGGACTTGCCAGAACATTCCTTCTTATACCTGATTCCATCTGTGTTCCTCAGGAGCTGCGTTTCCCTCGCTATTTGCCCAGGTTTCCCCATTTCAAATTCGTATCTACCACAGCAAACTTCCCCTTCTGGCCGTTTGCTCATTGTATGTCTGTATTTTATTACTGCAGTCACTTCCCCTGAACCCAAGCTCATCTGCAAACCCCCAGCACCCAGTTCCCCTAGTGTGGCTTTTGGACTTTCTAGGAAAATGTCCTCAAACCATTTCGAGTCGGGGCTGGAGGGAAAGAAGCCACCGCTCACCTCAACAGCTGCCTTAGAAGCACTGTAAGTGAGGTTTTGACACCCTGAAACCAAAAGCAGGGGTGCCACGGCCAGGGGCATCAGCGAGGGAGGGAAACAGAGTCCTGGTGACTCCCAGCCCAGTGAATCATGCGGGGCCACCCTCTGGTGGGAGAGTCTCCCCACCGATGGAAGTGGCAGAGCAACTCCAGCCTGGCTCCCACCAGGCACTGCTGTTGCTCCTCTTGGGGTTTTCATCAAGCGTGTGAAACCAGGAGAAACCTGCCCGCTTTCCAGCAGCTTCAGGAGTTGAACTGGTTCCCACAGTAAGCCCAGGACTGTTGCCTCCATCCTGGAGAAAAGGAGCCTTCCCCTCCACGGCAGCTTCATGCTGGCAGAGCTCAGCCCCTCCTGAAGCCACCAGCTTCCTTCCTACCCTGAGCTTGCAGTTTAAAATGTTGGGGTTGTTTTTGTCCAGCTGCGGACAGCAGAAGCCCTTCCTGCCAGGCAGCCTCACAGTTGTGCAGTGGGATCAGCTGAGCTTTTCTTTTGGTTTGAGCCTCACAAACACAAGCAGCTAAGAACGTCCGGGCTTCGATCTCTGTAATAAATTTTTATCTGGCAAGAGTCAGACTAAAGCAAACTTGCCCTCGGGCTGGAAACAAACACGGGCTTTGGGAACTGCAGCACAAAACTGTAGGAACACCAAAGGCATTTCAGGACTGGCAGCAGGACATCTGGAGATGTGTCACTCAGACGGAAACCTGCCCACGTTGGTGTGGGGTTTCCACTGAGGAGCATAGCAAAGCGATGAACGATCCATTCCTCCTGGCATCTGCTGCAACTCTGTGTCTCTAGGAAGGTGATCTGCAGCCCCAAGTGTTCATTAACTGCTGGGAAGGTGGGCCACAGGAGATCTGTGTCTCCTGCACCTATGGAATCAGCGGGAGGAGTGTGAAAGCAGCTCCTCCTGGAACTGCAAGGTGAAGAGACCTGCTGTTGGGTGACAAACTGCCCAAGTCTTGACTTTCAAAGGATACGTAAGTGAGTAACAATCTCCATCTAAGGCCACTGTGAATTGCTCCCAGTGTTCCCCAGATAAGATTATCCTGCCCTGTCAGCTCTTTAGGAATTCAAAACATTGCTACAGACTTTCCCATCTTAAAAATAAGCCGTCCACGTCTTCAGAGACATGTATGAGCTAAAAAAAGCTGCTTCGTGGAAAGACTAGAGACCTGCCCCGTCAGTCAGCCATCACTGCTGCTGCCGTTGGCGACGCTCCGTGTAAGTCCACGCCGTGGCAGAGGCAGCAGGTTTGAAACACAAACCTTGGGAACACTGAGGGCTCAACAACGGCTCGAAGCCATGCATTTACTCTCATTCCAAGACTGCTGAAGGCTGGATCATCTTTCCCTTCTTTGCCTCCAAAGCTTAGACAGGCAGGGAGCAGATCTTTTCCACGCATCGGGGAAAATGGTATCTGAGGGCATCATCTCAGCCAGGAGACGCCAGATCTGGCCGTAATGGACTGGAAATGTCATGGAAGCAAAGAGTATTGCAGCTAGACTGGGGATGGTTCCATCTCTGCTTTCTAGTCACCCAGCACTGCAAGTGTCTAGATTCTAGATGGAAGAAAAAGGTACAGGGGCTCCTGGAGGAGCTGTAGAACCTCAGGAAGGGGAAGAGCAAGTTAGAGGAGGCTCTTGCCTTGGAGTTCTCTGTTCCTCCTGCAACAACACATTCGTTTTCTTTCCTCATGTTAACAGGCTGCATAAAGATCACACCGAAACAAAGCCCTACAAGTTCCCTGCAAGGTCCAAAGGAAACATCAGCTAAAAACAAAGTGTCTTCCTCCAGGGATCTCTCCTCAACACATCCCAGGTGGTATGAAGCTCAATCAGACAGTGCTATGAAAAAAGAATCAAAGTCATTTCTGTTAACATCCCGATGAGGCTTTTGGAAGCCAGATTTAGCAGCAGATGATGAACTTTTGTTCAGAACCCAACTGGTATTTAGGGTATATGGAGGGTTTTTTTTGTTTTCTTGTTTCTAAATAAGTTTCAATTCCTTTTCCCTGCCTGAACAGAAGTCAGTCTCTCCTTCCACCACACAGCCACATTTTAAAGAGTTCGAAACGTACTTTATGAGGATTTAACCCTAAACGCTGAGCTAAACCCACACACCTTGAAAAGATCGAGCAGAATTCCCTCTAAGCAGGGTTGGCTTCAGAAAATCAGAACCTGACCATTTTAGTCTTTGCTCTGGAAGCAGGACTCTTGCACAGAAGAGTTTGCCAAAGAGCACGTGGTTTGACCATTTGGAAGTGAACAGAATGCAAATCCTACAAGAAGCTAGGAGCTGGTAATTTCACCTGTTGATGCTGCCGTTTGGGAAGGAAAATGCTGCAGACACTGCCCCACAGTAATGTGGTCCCGGGGGCAGACTCTAGCTAGGAAGGAGCAGCTCCTGTTGCAGCCAGGGATGGAGGGCTGGGTGTACAGCCAGAGGCATTGTCGGGCTGTGAACAACCCAGTCTGCCACCAGTTCAAATTCAGGCAGTTATTACCTACTTAGGGCAACACACTAGATGTTTTTACTCCTTCACACCACCTGCTTCCAAACTGCCAGGGTGCAAACAGCAGCTTCAGCAAAGGGGCATCTCCCAGTCAGATCCAAAAGCAGCAGCAGTGCCAAACTACATCTGTGCAGCAGCTCCAGTGCTGTGCAGGTGCTGGCTGATGCTCGAGCCCAGAAGGGAACCGGAAAACGGGCACAAGACAGAAAGGCTGAGCCTGCGAGCCAGGTTCAAGAACAGCTCACTGGCTGGGGGACTCACCGGGGTCGGTGTTCCGTGTCTACAGGAAACTAGTGTTTCAGAAAATCATACACTCGATACCCAGCCTGGAAAAGACAATTCTTCCATGCTCCAAGTAAGGGGGATGTGTACAAGCTGGGTCAGCGTCTGCCTCTTCCTCTCTAGACCAAAGATCACTGAGATGAATAGGGAGAGGGAATCCTCTAGAATTTTCTCAGTGAACTATTAACTGACAGAACTGGGCTGAAGACTCTGCCCCACTACTTGTGGAACTGTTTTCACTTCCTTTCTCCTTCCAAAGGAACAGCAAAGCCCACTCCTGGACAAAGCAATAGGCTGATGCTCAGGATACTCGAGTGAGCAACTGGAGAGTGATGTTCAAGTCCCTGACTCGAATCACACAGAGAACGCACAGCCCGTGAAGAAAACTGTCAAACCTAGCACCTGCCATAACCAGTGAGGGGATTTGTTGTGGGCTTGGTGTTTGGCTGGGATTTTTTTTCAGTCCCTCCAGAATTGCCATTTTCTCTGTAAGTGCCCCAAAAAGGTCTTGTTCATAGTGGTAGAGCATTAACTGGTCTGAGCTGCAGGAGGGTGCTGCGTATGTCACAAATCAAGTGTGTGCTAGAAGGGGTTTACTCAAGAATTCACAATTACACAAGATGTATGTGTAAACACACAAGACCTTTCTGTTGCTGCAGCCATCTGCATCACTCTTTGGGACTCTGCAGCAGAACTCTGATCTTCCAAGGTCCAGTAAAGCCTTTCAGAAGATCTGAGTGGGTAAAAGCATCTGATGTACAGGGCAACTCTGCTTGTGAAGAGAGACAAAAGTTCAGTAACGTGGAGCATTTTAACTCCAAGAAGCAGTAACAAACCTGCCTTGCTCTTGCCAAAATCAGCTACCCAGAAAGCATCCCAACACCACAGCAACACCAGGCCACATCGGCTGCTCAGCACAGTAAGCAACCTGTCTGTCCACTAGGATGTGATGATGAAGGCAAGTACCACACCTCAGAAGCACAGCTAACTGCATCTGTCTTCCTCAAATGTTTGATGAGGAATGATTCCCCTATAGACAGGAAGTCACACAGCTTACAAACAGAGCCTACCATCAGGTTTCAATCACTGAGCCGCTCGCCTTGGAGAAGACTCACCTGCTTTGGTAGCAGAATCTCCTGACAGACTGAAAAGCTCCAGTACATTTTGGTTGATGAATCTCCAATAGCCTTCTGCATCTTTGAAAGTGGTTAATACCCCGGACCAGAAGAGCCTTGTGCTTGCCTGCTTCAGAGGAAAAGTCAGTGCTGACTGTCTTATGGACAGGTTGGTTTGACAGTAACAGCTTAAACAGAAGGAAGTTCCACCTAAACATGAGAAAAGACTGTTTTACAGTGAGGGTAACAGAGCACTGGGACAGCCTGTTGCGGAGCCTCCTTCTCTGGAGACTTTCAAAACCTTCCTGGACACGTTCCTGTGTGACCGTCTCGAGGGGATCCCACTCTAGTGGGGGGTTGGACTAGATGATCCTTAGAGGTCAATCCCTTCCAACCCCTTCTATTCCATGACTCATCAAAAAGAACATCTTTAAAGATCACTCTCTGCCCACAGCACTACAAAGAGGCACGAGGAAGAGCTTTTCCCACTTACAAGGTTGTCTGAAGATGAACTCTACAACCCGGCCTAGCAAAGGCCCTACTGTAACAAGCTGCATGGTGAGTAAGTGCTGGCAGCCTAGCCAGGCATTTCAGTATTTGCACAACCTTCTCATTCCCGAGTACCTGGCACAGGTTACGAGAAAAAGTTACATCTCTTCAGACAAACTCTTGGGATTTTCCACTCAAAAGCTGACTCTCTTTCCCCTGGAAGGGAAGTGACAATTCCAGGCAGCCCCGGACCCTGCCAGCACCTTGCCCGGTTAGCAACCCAGTGCAGGGGGAGAGAATGGCCACACAGACCAATGACAACATGGATGGATGACAACACGGATCAACGACAATGCAAAGCAACCCACAGAAGGGGCTCTTTTCATCACTGGCTACGTGCTGCAGTCACACTGCTACTTGCGTGCTTGCTTGGTCTTTTCCAGCTGCCTAGTGCTGATAACATTTATTTCTGTGAGAAGGAGAACCCGCTGATGTGGAAGCTGCAGTGCACTGAAATTTCCTGCGGACTGAAGGTTAAGATCGCAGCCTAATTTCTTCCTCTTGGCTTGACGGGCACTAGAAATAACAAGCAGGCAGGCAGCATGGCAGGCTGCCGTGGGAGAAACCACAGCAAAGCCCTACGCCCCGAGCCTGCAGAGGAGCATTAACACCAAAGCCAGGAGGCTTTTATTCCGTTTTTGAAAACAAACAAACCAAAAAGTGAGACCACAAGGCATTTGACATAACACTCAGAAAAGATGACCATGTCACAGGAGAGTGGAGATGCTCACTCATCAGGAATCTGGGCACTCTGCAGAAGAGAGCGGAAGAACGGACAGCCGAGACAACTTCCCAATGTAAAGACCTTATAAAAAGTAAAATAATAATAATAATAAACACTCCCTTTTGACACAGCAACCTCAAGATTTTGGCAAACCCCCAGCGTTTACAATAAGTTGTTTATACGACCAAGGAGAGCGCTCCCGTAGCGATTATGATTGCAGTGATCTGAAATACAACGGGTACAGAACAATTGTTGCAGTAAGGTCACAGTGCACCAGCTTGTCCTTAGTGCCACTTCCGCACGTTTGAAAACATCCCTTTCCCTTGCAGCAATCTGACACGACTCTCAAGTACTACATCGTATGCTCTCTCCCAGTTCTTGCTTAGCAGAGCTGACCAAGGTGGACAACCACCCACAGTACACGGTAGCCGCAAGAGTGACGTTCAGCCTGCGTTCTCCCTCCCGTACCTTTCCCTGCTGAAGCACTCCCTTACTTCCATCGTGTTTTAAGAGAGCACCTTCCTTCTTTCTCCAGGTACCAGACAGCTGTACACACAAAATAACTCTTCTAAGACCAGTGTTTCCACAGCAGGGTAGTGCTAGTGTTGTATCAAACCAGCTCCTTAAAACCACCTAGACCTTCCTCAGTCCCAGGCTGGAAAGGCTGTGACAGTTGCTGGGGTCAAAAGAGGCCTCTTTTTACATTGGCAGCGCTGCAGGCACACACACAGTTTTCATGTTCTTGTTCATGTTTCATGTTTCTTTCCCCTTCACACACTTACTGCTCTCACCTTGGTACTAGGGAAGCAAGTGTCAGAACTAAGAGGTCTCTAGACACTCCATTAAAAACAGAGCCCAGTAAAGGCCTGCACCCACCCAAGCAGAACGTGCCCATGTGCCCCTTCCTGGCAGCCAGGGCTGTGGTCTTGCTGTGTTCTGACTGCTCTGGCTGGAAGTTCTCATGTCAGTACAAGGTGGCACATCCCTCTCAGGCTCCCCATGACAACCCCCCCCGTTGAATCTATCCGCAGTTTGAAGAATTTGCAGCACAGTGACAAAAACTGGCCCTGATCTCCCGTGGCAACCTGTTTTACGCTTTGGGCTAAGAAAACTGCTAAAAAAGCAGCTTCCAGACTCTACCAAGTGTAGTTGTTACCATGCATCAGCTACATTATCCATCCTTCTGCTGCTTTCTCTTAAGCCTGCTGCCTCCCATAAGCGAGAACATGGGGAAAGGGGAACAGCCCAGTCAAGATACACCCCAACATTCCAAAGCTTAATCACAACAATACTTATGACTCTTCATTATGTGTGAAGTCCGTAGAAAGGCAAGTTTCAATGCCTGATTTTTAGCAGCCCATGGTTAGAGTGAGGCCTAGAGCATGCTACCTTCCTCTTGCCAATCAACCACATTTCAGTATTGTGACGAGACTGTGAAATTCACTTCTGTTCTTTAAAAAACCCCACAGAATTGAATGTCACCATAGGAACAGCCTGAAGCTGATTTTGGAAGGAGGCTCATTTCCTATAGCTTTGCTGTTGGCATAGAACTAAAGTCACTGAACTGTGTCAAAAGCAAGTGCTTTATCAACTATCATCTCTAAAGATACCAGGCAGTTCTGAAAATATCTGTCCTCCCTCATGGCTGCATTTCTTCACTTTCTGAGGCAGAATAAAGGGCCCAGACACATTTTTTCCCTGATTTCCTCAAAAAGAAATACACCCTAAGCTACCACCAGTGTGACCCAACGTAATCATCCTTCAGCCTGTCAGTAAGTTTCAGTATGGAGACATGCCTTCTTAAAAGGACGAGGAACACTCCAAGCAGTCACCCCGGTAGGCTGGCTGAACAAACGACACATGTTCACACAAGAACAACTCAGTCAACCATCTTCGTAAGGATTTACTTTAAACAGAACCTTGTATGGGTACACTAGACTCAGTCTCATTGAGGAGTACGTCGGATCTTTGTACAGCATGAACCACTGGCAATCTAAAGCAGACCCACTGAAGAACGGAATGGAGAATCAAATGCAATGTTTCAGACCCAAGCTCTAGGTGCCTTTAATACTTTCTTTTTTGCTTTTTTTCTGTTGAGAGAGTGCACACTACGACAAACATTTGCATTTATCATGTTTTTAGCTTCTTTTCTAAGGATGGACTCTCTGAATCTGCATCTTCCAGCTCGACTCTGTGTCTTTTCAGTCCTCCGAGAGACGGATTGCTCTCGCTGCCGACAGGATGCAAGTCGGTGGTCTCTTCTCTCGTGCCCACGCTGCAGCTGTGGGAGTCTGTTTCAGACAGGCAGCAGTCTTTGTGCAAGGTCCCACCCGTCTGTACAAGGTTGCCGTTGTCAGCATTTGAGTGCCCCTGTAGTCCCTGTGTCACAGCCTCCTGCTCTCCAAAGCTCTGTCCGTTGTTGAAGCACGAAGGGCGAAGATGTAAATGGCCATTGTTGTGGTTAACACAGGAGGTGTCGAGGTTCCTCTCCTCACCGTCATCAGTCTGGTTTCTGGAGCAGTGACCCGTCACGCTACAGATGGCGACAGCGGAGAACGGAAGGACCAGTGAGTGATGGCTTGATGCTGGTTGCCAGTTCTGACTATTTTTCTGTTCCACAAGTCCCACAGTCTGAACACAGGGTTCTTCAGTACAATTATTTAGCCCTTTGCAGTTAGCTTTTCCATTGAGCTTTTTAGTCTCAAAAGAATGCTCTATACCTCCACCGCTAGTGTCTTCAGATGTGTTTTCTTGACCTTCTGTCCGCTGCTGATTGTCATATTCACGAGCTTGACCATTACTGGAATTTTCTATCAAGCCACATTCTTTCAAATTTTCTTTCTTGTGGCTTTCAGCAGAGCGAGCTGGGGGACCCTGGGAAACGACCGATTTCAAGTTTCTAGCATCTTCCTTATTTATTGAGTGTGCTGTACTGTGCCTTCCGCTAGTTCCTGGTTTCCCTTCATCATTCTCTCCGTCTGCTCTGGAGGATTCACCATCTTTACTAGCTGAGTATGATATGTAAGAGTAATGAAGCCATTTGTAAGCTTTGTAGATCTTTCTCTCCACTGAGTCACTGTCTGAACACGGAGATGTCCTTTCTTTGAGGATTTTCTTGTTGGCTGAACTCCTTTCTGGTGAAGAAGCTGGTGAAGAAGAAAGATCATCTACTTTGATCTGGGGATAATCATAGATGTCCTCGCCTATGTAGGGGGTTGCACTCTCAGCATTAGTGCTAGTCCTTTCCTCCTTTTGCACCTTTTGCCGGCGCCTCAGGGCGTTTCGTTGCCTCATAGATGTGCGTCGTTCATTCAGTTCCTCTTCATCCTCTGTACTGCTGCTACTGCTGGAACTACTGGATTCGTTCTCCTTGGGACTCGGGGACCGAGGCCGTGGATAAAGGTCTGTATCCAGTTCAGCCTCACAGGTATTGTCAGAGTCAGACTCATTGGAAAGGGCCAGGAGACGTTTATCTTGGTACTTTCTCAGTGCAGAGAGCCTCTGCTGACGGGAAGTCACATCATCTCTGGCTGAGGGGGAATCAGTTGATCTTAAGGCCCTTAAGTTATAGGCAGTTTCATTAGACTCTTCAGCCACATGTGGCGGGGAGTGATGCAAAGAGGTAGAGGACTCGGACTCGCTGTAAGCAGAACGTTCACTTACTCCTGCGTGGAGCTGCAGGATCGTGCTCTCACTGAGGTCACTGTCCGAGTCAGAACTCCAGCCCTCAATCTCGCGGCGCACCAGGGAGTCAAAAAAGGCCATCATCCGTGGATCTTCCTGGACTGACTGGTTGGCGTAATCATGGGACAAACCACTACCACTGTTCAACACAAGACTGATGTACTCTTCATGAGTGTAGAGACAACGTGAATCATCCTCAATTCTACCATCCAGGTCTCCCGTGCAGTCAGGCTGCTTGTAAGGACTCCAGATCTGTAACAAGGAAAAAACACACACATGCATAACTGCTACGGTTATGTGAAATAGGACAGTAGCACCAATACCCAGAACAACTGCAAATTGTGGCTTGTTTTTATAAATTTTGGCACCCCAGACCCATTCCAGAGATATGGGCACTTTTTCTACCCCTTTACAAGTGCATTTTTCCTGCAGCTACTCCATCCATCCAGAATCTTAAAAGCTCTCCCACTGCAGATTATCCATAATTTCAATTACAGAATGTTAGGGGTTGGCAGGGATCTCAAAAGATCATCCAGTCCAATCCCCGTGCAGGATCACCCAGATCAAGTCGCACAGGACCATGTCCAGACAGGTTTTAATCATCTCCAGAGAAGGAGACCCCACAACCCCACTGGGCAGCCCCTTTCCAGTGCTCTGTCACCCTCACTGGGAAGTTTCTTCTCATATTGACGTGGAACCTCCTACGTTCCAGCTTATAGCCGTTGTCCCTTGTCCTATCATTGGATGCGACTGAGCAGAGCCTGGCTTCATCCTCCTGACACCCACCCTTCACATATTTATAAACATTGATGAGGTCACCCGTCACTCTCCTTTTCTCCAAGGTCAAGAGACCCAGCTCCCTCAGCCTTTCCTCATCAGGGAGATGTTCTACTCCCTTCCTTCATCATCTCTGTAGTTCTGTGCCAGACTCTCTCCAGCAGCTCTGTGTCCTTCTGGAACTGAGGGGCCCAGAACTGGACACAATACCCCAGATGTGGTCTCCCCAGGGCAGAGTAGAGTGGGAGGAGAACCTCTCTCCATCTACTAACCACCCCAATTCTAATCCACCCCAGGATGCCGTTGGCCTTCTTGGCCACCAGGGCACATTGCTGGCTCGTGGCCATTATTCCATTAACTTCTCCTGGTTTGCAGGACTCTATTTTTATGTAACACAGGATGCTTACTCGCTAATGGTAAGAACAGTTTGTTGCCTACAATACAGTCTTAGCACTAATGAAGGTACTTGTTTCCCAGGAAACCAGAGTTGCTGGTGCCACTGATGCGGAGTAGCATTTCACCCAGCTGCACCGTCCATCACACCTCAATCGGCAGGCAGAGAGATGAACGCTTGGAGGTGAAAACCAGAGCTGCACTGCTCCCTTTAGGGAGCAAGGGCAAGAACTGAAGTGGAAGAAAGCAAGCATCCAACGTCCTCGAGGCACTTCTGATAGTGCGGAAAGGTGAAGGAGAAGAGTTTTACTGAAAGCTACCTTTCAAGTGCACAAGAGTAGTGACATAACCAAGTGTAAAGAAAACACTGATAGCAGCAGCCTTGACTGAACATTCCCTCAGTTTGCCTCGTGTGAAGGGCGAAAACCAAAAAGCCCCAAAGAAGCTCCACCAACATGCTTACGAAACTGGCAATCCATAGCAAACACAGTTATTTGGATCTTTGTCTCACATTTACTCACAGATCCAGCAGCACTTGATGGATGACCACCACCACTTCACTCTAGATGGATGGTTAACATGATGCACAGTGCTTACCGTAAGCAGAACTTATCCTCAATACTGCCTTAACATCCTTGCTTACGCGATGCCCGATTCCAGTCATGCTTTGGTTTTACCACGCTAACTCCAGGAAAAAAATCCCATGCCAACTGCCTGCAGGCTGCACCTTTTGGGGCAGACTTTGGCAAAATCATCTAATTCTTTCCCAACACAAATGAGTCGAGTTTTGTTCCAAGCAGACAAAACTGCCAACATACAAGTGTGCTTTGCCCGTATGAACGGGATAACCAACACTTATCTCACAGACGCAACATGGGCTGATACTGCCGTGACAAGCACCACAAGAATGCCAGTAATTTGGTATGCAGAGATTTTCAACAGTGAACAGTAGGGCCTTACATCTTTAATACTGGAAGTAAAATGAAGTTAGTTATCTTGCAGCCATGTGTTCAGTATAGGCAAATTTAGGATGTACAGGTGACCTTGATTCTGGAATTACTCCAAACTTGAATGACTTTCTTTTGCATCCTCTGTAGTTTATGATTAAGAGAGGTACCATGTATGATCTGGCTATGTACATCAAGAAGGCACTATTCCAAATGCAAAATAGGCTGCAGATACACCTTCTTCTGTATTGAATCATCACGGTGCTTTTCAGAGCAAAGGTAAATAACTCTGTGTTGCATTCCACAGCCTGTTTCCAGGAACATGCCTCAGTATCGAGGTGCACTCGTGATTTTGTATTTGATTACTGGTTTTATTACTTGCAGTACTTAAGCAAATTCTCTTCCAGTACAGTTCATCAATACAATACCTGAAACCAGAATGAATCACAGAATCATTAGGGATTGGAAGGGACCTCAAAAGATCATCTAGTCCAATTCCCCTGCCACAGCAGGATCACCCAGACCAAGTCATACTGTCAGTCAGGGTTAGAAGGGACCACAGGATCAGCCAGTTCCAACTCCCCTGCCATGGGCAGGGACACTCCACTCTAGANCTCACCAGAGCGGAGAAGAGGGGGAGAATCACCTCCCATGACCTGCAGACCACATTTCTCCTGATGCAGCCCAGGAGCTGGTTTGCCTTCTGGGCCGCAAGTGCACACTGCTGGCTCATGTTGAGCTTTTCATCCACAAGCACCCCCAAGTCCCTCTCCTCAGGGCTACTCTCCAGCCAGTCACTGCCCAGCCTGTACTTGTGCCTAGGATTGTGTCATTTCTTCGTTCAAGCACCGCACTTAGACATCCAGTTGGAGGAACCAGCATCGGGTTTTTTGAAGATCACAAACCCCAGCCTAAGCCCACTATGTACAGACTTCCACCAACCACACTTACACTTCCTGAATTATTGAAGAGAACAAAAAAAAAAAAACAAAACCCCAAATCTATCTTTGTGCTCTAATTCCCAAGCTCCACATCCTAAAGACAACACAGAAAAGAGACTTCTCTGAACAGGTACATGAGAGAGAGTGCGATTTGGGGTCACACCAATAGCAAAATAGACCTCACTCGAAGGACTACTTCCTGATGACTGAACTAGCACATGTTCAGTACCTCTTCTCAAAATGTATCACATCTTTTCCCATCTTTGTCCCACTATGAAGGATTTCAGCAAGTAGATCAGATGTTTTTACATTTAAGAATCATGAGAATTAGAAAATGTTTAGATTCTGTATGAACCAATATAACCACACCTGCCTGAAAGAAGGCTGGATTGAGGAGGGGGACAACCTCCTCTCCCTAGTGGCAAATAACACAACCAAAGGAAATGGCTGTAAGCTGTGACAACGGGAAGCTTAGGATGGGTGTTAGGAGGAATTTCTTCACCAAAATGGTCATCAGACACTGGAGTCACCATCCCTGGGGTGACTCCCTACATATTTCAACAACATGGGGATCTAGCGATTAGGGACGAGGTTTAGCGGTGACCTAGCAGAGCTGCGTTGAGGGTTGGACTCTATGATCTTAAGAGGTCTCTTTCAACTGAAGATATTCCGTGGTTCTGTGATGAATGGAGAACAGTTTGCTCGGAAGCCCCCTTCGGAAAGATGCGGCTTGTAATGAAAAGTCATCTAAAAAGGTACATAAGGTGTGCAGTGTGAGTCCACATCCTCAGTGAGCAGACACATCTGGTAGCACCACCATGTAAAGACCAAAGGAAAAACAGCACTGTTACCTATTGGAGAGTTACAAAGAGGCCACAGCGAGGCTTTTGCTGTCTGAGATAGATTTGTTCACAGAGAAGGAGCAAGAGAAGATAAGGGAATTCTGGATGAATGCTTTTTTGTGCAAGATCAGATGCCTCTGGAGATTGATATTCCCACTTTTTAGAAATTTTGCTACCAGGGAGTGCAAGGGCCTGCCAGGAATCCCAGAAAGAAATCAGACTAAGAATCTACCCTTGGCAGAACCACAAAGTCCTTAAACTTTGTTCTGGACCTGGCAGCAACAGGTCCAGAATCGGGTTTCTTTAGAAACGGAATGCTTTTGCCTTTTTCTCATCCTCTGACTTGATGTCATGTTGGGGAAGAATGTGAGCAAACTGGAGAAAGAAAGTTGGCAATTCATTTCACTGAAAGGTTCTTTCTCTGTTAGAGGATTAAGAAGCTGAATATTACTCACTGATGCCCCAAGCACAGACAGAGAAATGGGATAAACAACAGAAAAAGGAAGTACAGACAGGTTCTCTGCTATGGCAGAGATGCTTCAGAGAGCACTGTTTGTGTTCTTTGGTGGCAACTGCCCAAATTTTGAAACAAAAAAGTAGTTATGCCTGTAGCATAAGAATAATTAAACACAGCTCTATTAGATTATCTGATTAGGCAGAGTCAGCTAGCCACAATGACATCAATTTGTCACCATAGCAACGTGGCCAAATAGACTCTTCTGTCTGATGAGTTTTAAATAAACAGGACCTGCAACAGTTATGGTCAGCTACACAGTATTCCATTTTCCAATACAAACCAGTATTTCTTACTGAAAATCCTTACACACTTTATTTTATCCATTGTGGAACTGTCTCCTAACTGCACAATTCTCTGTGGACCTTCCTCTTAGCCCCACACCCCGTAGGGAATGCCCCATTTATTTCTCCTGCCAGCACATCCCAAAAATGTGTGGAAAATTTATTTTCCTAGCAGCACATCTCAACTTCTCATACACTTCAGTGAGGGCAACGTGGTGTTTTTCTACGTGATACTGCTTTAGCCCTTGTGGCAAATGTTTTCTGCCAACTCCAATTTCAGTTTACAAGCTGTGCTTTTCCATACAATTTCAGTGATGTTCAGGTTTTTGAAATGGAGGGCAAGGAGCAATTCATCTGGGCTGATTTCATATCAACACACTGTCTGGAGTCAAGACTTCTAGCATCCTTTAATTGTGAGCTTGCTGAGCCTTAATTTAGATTTCTAAAGCCTCCTCACTTGAATATGCAAACACATCCCCCATCTGAGGCACTGTATTGTCAGTCCCGTTAGAAATCCAACCGTGAACCACCGAGTTCCTCAGTTATACTCCTGCAGGTGCTTTACAACAGAACTTAAGCGAAAAACCCATAACCACAAAGGTCAAAATAATTCATTTCAGCAGGGATGAATTCATTTCAGCCTGAGATGAATTTGTATCTCATTTGCAATCAGCACTGAAATAGCAAGTGTGTTGGCAGAAGCACGTGGACTTATTGAAAGGCTTGTCTATAACACGCCTCGATGCTGCTATCAGTTTCTCACTTCTTGGGGTACTAAATTTAGCCTATTAAGTCTAAAAATTAAAGGCTCAGAGAAACAACTCCTTACATTCACATTTTTAATTCATCACAGAATTTTTACTAGTCAGGGAATGGAAAACGGGCCAACCACAGTCAAGTTATCTTCTGTGATTTTATTCCAGAAGATATTTAGAAGGCTCTTGAAAGACAGAACAAGAAAGGACACTTCTTTAGGAACTGATGAAATCAACCAAAACCCAACAAAACAAAGCAAAAAATGCAACTTTAATTCTTTGGCTCTTTCTTTTGTCATGTCAGCTTCCCTGAGCAAGCACATCAAGCACTTATACAGGGGAAAGGAAGGTAACTGTGCAAGGGAAGAACTACTGTTCCCAGCTGTTTTTAATGTGGCAAACAGCCCCTCAGAACTGCTGGTGCTGTTTTTCTTGTTAGTCAATTATTAGCCTCCAGCTGATCTGTGGAAGTAGCTGGAATAAAGAAGGAACCACCATTGTGCAGTCACCTGCAAACTGCTGTTCACTAAGCTCGTACCTTTAAAGAATGAAGTCATGCAGATCTGACAAGATACGGGCCTTAGAAAAACCTGATGCCCAAACAAGGCACGCTAGGAGCTGAGCCAAAGTGACACACAACAAAAGGGTAAGAAGTTCTGGCTTGCTAATAAACTTCATACATTAAACACTCTTCCCTTCATCTGTTTCTAGCTTGCAACGAATTCAGTGCCATCAAAGCAGCGTTCTCTTCTAAGAAAGCACTCGAGCAGGGATGTCTTTCAGAGAGTTACACTACCTGTGACTAGAGCCTTAACCAAACTAACCTTCTAATCACTAGGCAGAAAAAAAACCCCCACCAAAACCCTAGCAGAAGTACACAAAAGCAACACAGGGGATGTTTATACCAATGCTAATCCAACAGTCTAAGCACACTCAAGCAGGAAGGACTCATAGGGTGAAGGGTCAGCAGATTTAAAATCCAAAAGGGAAAACTTCACTCAATAGGGTTTTGGTCCACAAGTGGCAGGCCACTAAAACACTCCTTTGCAGGATGAGCTATAGCTAACTGAAACATTCAAATGACTTCATTTATAGCCACATGTAGGTAAGACTTTCATGAAATAAAAAATAAATTGCTCCACTTTCTTTCACCTTACTGACAGACCTAAATTATAGAAGCATTTCTGTGGCAGCAGAGTGCACAGAGCATTAATACAGCACAATTATCCACCTCCCCGCCCTCAACCTCTGCTATTAGAAACTATGAAGTTTCTGTCTTCCTTCTACAATATTAGTTGTCTTTCCCTGAGGGAAGAAAGTTTGTTCTCTCTTTACACTCCGCATTAAAAGGCCCTGCTTTTCCAAAAATACTGTACTCTCACAATGGAAAGGGTTTTGCTAGACTGAAAGCCATACTTTTCAAGATATTCAGAATCAGCCCTGTTTCTTCTGGAAGCCACACAAAGGTATGTTGAATTGATTCAACACACAAGCAAGTATCAAATCCCATAAGGGCTCCTGAGGCAGTATCTGGGCCAACTACGATACTCTTCAGATACAGTTTAATTAAATTTTAGTCCAAAGTATCACAAGTCTAAGGAGATCATGTATTACAGCTGTGACCATACTCTCCCAAGGACTGTTTGTGTGATACTTCAGTTATGTGTGGAATGAAACTGGGAAAAAGTCCCTTTCTCAAGGTACAAATCCAGGAAATTCTGAATTTATGCCTCATCTCTAAAACCCTCACAAATGAAATTGAGTTTAAATGCACAATTAAAAAACAGCAGCAGTTTAGCCAGCAAACGAGACACAGCACTTCACAAAAGATTGACAAAAGAGGATGGGGTTGGAAAAGAGTAACACTAAGCAAAACAAATGAATTTTTACTGAAATATTGAAAGAATACAGTTTCTGACAACCAGTCTTACCTTTATAATCTTTTCAACACCAGAAGAGCAGATCATGTAAGTGTGAGGATTAAACCGGACTTGGTTCACAATCGACCGATGACCTTTCAATACCATAAAAGCACCATTGACAACCCTGCCAATGCCACCTAGGGGAAGAACAAGCACAGACTGAAATGAATAATTGAATCTTCATATTGCTTTCATCCATAAACCTTTGGAGTTGTGTTATATTTGACAAAACACTTCAGCTTTACTTTGCAATATTTGAAGGTTGGCTGCAGAATTCCAGTAGTATGAGCAACGCGCCTATGAAAAGCTGGGAGCTTGATGAAAAGCCTTCTTCCTGCAAATTAGGACTTGAAGCCAGCTTTAGTTCAACTACCTAAACAAACAATGAAGGTTTTTGACCTAATATGACAAGTATGTGAACAAGAACAACGTACACTCTTAATGAAATCAACAGTGACAACACAGTCCCTGAGGGACGACACTACTCACAGTCTGTAAATCGGAAGTGAAGACAAATAGAGGTTGATCTTTTTAGTAATTTTTTTTTTAAATCAGCAATTCCTTACTGTCAGAGTTGACTCTAGTCTGATGGGCAGGAATCTGAAAGAGACAAACTGCAAGACTACTAATCCGAGTCCCACCAGCTGGACCAAATTTAGCCTTCCCTAGACTGGGATCTCAACTCACATTTCTGTGAATCAAGCTTAGAGAAGAGACCTGAAATAACACATCTGCCCAGTGGGTTGTATCATTCTTTGTCACAGGCCAGGGGATTAGCTGAAATGGAATGCTTTTGTATTAATGGCAAAACTCAGAGGCCAACAACTTTTCTGCTTGGTTATTGACTCTTACTAGGCCTACACACCAAGGCAAGAAACTGTCACAGAGCAATGTTTTATATTCACGGATTAACACAACGAAACCCATAAATTTGTTAGAAAGCATCCCTGTGTGTCTGAAGTGTCCATTCACATGCTATGGTTAATCCAAAGCTCTTTAAGGAGGGGAAGTAAAACCTGTGAACCACTCAAGAGAAAACCAATCTTGCTGTTTACAATTTTGAAGGTCATAAGCACACCTCACAGAAAGTTAAAATTATTTCCTTAGCTTCTTACTTACACTCATCTTGACACTAAGAAAGTAAACTTTATGCTCTTCTTGCTGAAGATGTTTGATCTCCTCAACAAGAACTCTTTCAGCTGAAAGTGTTGAACAACTTGCCTTCTAAAACTAAGAGTAGTCAAGAAGGCATTCCTATAAAACCTTTGTTAGGTTACTGAATGCTAAAGAATTGCAGCCAGTGAGCTTGTGGTCAGTCCCTCTCCTCTTAGAAAAAGTACTCTCTCACTTCTGAGACTGCATCTGGGATATTGTGTCCAGTTCTGGGCCCCTCAGTTCCAGAAGGACACAGAACTGCTGGAGAGTCCAGCACAGAGTCACAAAGATGATGAAAGGAGGGAGTGGAACATCTCCCTGATGAGGAAAGGCTGAGGGAGCTGGGTCTCTTGACCTTGGAAAAAAGGAGAGTGACGCGTGACCTCATTAATATTTACAAATATAGAAAGGGTGGGTGTCAGGAGGATGAAGCCAGGCTCTGCTCAGTTGCATCCAATGATAGGACGAGGGGCAATGGGTCTAAGCTGAAACACCGGAGGTTCCACAACAATTGGAGAAGGAACTTCTACATGGCGAGGGTGACAAGAGCACTGGAATGAGCTGCCCAGGGAAGGTGTGCAGTTTCCTTCTCCAGAGATGTTTAAAATCAACCTGGATCTGTTCCTGTGTGACCCTGCTCTGGCAGGAGGATTAGACTGGATGACCTTTCGATGTCGCTTCCAACCCCTAACATTCTATGATTCTACCCATGATAACTATGATCTGAAGACTAGACTGATGTGCACATGGTGTACAAACCACAGTAAGGATTTACAAATAAGGAGTCACCCAACTCATAAAAACCTGAACACAAATCTTTTTACTGCTTCTGGAAAGTCTTCTGTTTGCACAGATGAATTTCTGCACACCAAACTGCAGTCTCCATGATACTCTGGGATACAGAGACAACACGCTTGAAGAAGGGAAAAGGATCACAGACTTCTTACATAGACTGAAGGCTCATTCAGAATTAAGGAAATTTGAAAGGAAGATTGTGACTTTAGTTAACTCAGAGATACGCCCATGAAAAAACATAGAAAGACTGAGCTACCTGGAATCGTTGCTCTTCTTTGCGCGCATATTCTCTGTGAAGGTTCAGAGACAAGCTTTGCCTTCAGCCAGTGGAGCAAAATTTCACCAGTGTAAGCGAAGTCTGACTGGAGAGCAAGCTCATTAAAGGACAAGTTAAGCTCTTTTGATTTTCTTTTCCATTTTATGAGATTCCTCATGTCCTTTCATTCTGCCTACCCTGCTAGACAGTCATGATCGCATTTATGGCTGATGGCAAGCTGCCCTACTCCCACAGCATTCCTTCCAGCCAAATCACAGTTGTCAATCCAATGGACTCTACCAAGCCAATGGCAGATCAAGTCCAGTTCTCAGCACATTTATCTTAACCTAGCAGACAAATGTTCCAGGAAAGAGTGCCTCAGGAATGAAGAGACAATTTGCTTAGGAAACGCTTCCAAGTCTGTAAGTAATGCCTAGAATAAGTTTTAACTATCCATGGGCTCCAGCTGCCTGAAATCAGGACAAAACAAGAAATATGCCCTATGAAACACATAAAGAAAAAGAGTCAGAAGTTAAAGAAACAACGAGCAAAGAAAGAATTATAATAGAGATTAAATGGGCATGGATATCTTGGGCTGCATTTCCAACTCACTGGCTGGCCCTCTGTGGTTATTCACAGCCATGTGAGTTAACCTGTGGTTATTCTCCAAGAAGTGAAAACAGGAACTGAATGCCAGAACTGTCCTCTGGTATTAAAATGAAAATGTTTATAAATACACTAAGGTCACTGGATCAAAATGCCATGACTAGAACACACTTCTCCCTAGGCTGCCGTCAAATCTGAGTAGCATCTAAAGCTGAGAAAGTAAATCACATTCTGGGCTGCATGAAAAGAAGTGTGGCCACTCCTTTTGATGGTTCTCCTTGGTTGAGGGAGGTGTTACTCACCCTCTCTGCCTCGCTCCTGTGAGAGCCAACCTGGCGGAATCTGTCAAGCTCTGGGACCCCCAGAGAAAGAAAGACATGGACCTGCTCAGACAGGGTCAGAGGAGGGCCTTGAAGACGATCAGAAGGCTGGAGCACCTCCTCTATGAGAACAAGCTGAGAGCTGCAACTGTTTATCCTGGAGAAGGTTTCAGAGAGGCAAAATTGTGGCCTTTCAATAAAAGGGGATTGTAAGACAGAAACAGAGAGAGAGACATTTTACTAAGGCCTGGCCTGTAGCGACAGCAGAAAGTGTTTTAAGCTTAAAAATCACAGATTTATAAAGAATAAACTTTTTACAATGAGGGTGGTGAGACACTGGAACAGACTATCCAGAGAGGTTGTGGACTCCCCTTCCCTGGCCATGTTCAAGGCCAGGTTGTATGGGGCTTTGAGCAACTGGTCTAATGGAAGATCCCTTTCCACCCAAGTCATTCTGCGACTGAACTCCAAAGCTCTCCGCTTTAATGTTGAAATTCCTTCAATTCCTTTTAAGCTGTTAACAATAAAACTGGAGGAAGCGTAGTAGTAGAACACACTTTGCTCCTGTTTGAGGGAATGTTAACTTCCCTACACAGTCCCTTAAAACGACTGCCAAATTACAGAAGTCCCCTATGAACAAATCTTAGCAGGCAGCTTTCTCAAGTAGTATGAGAGCGTTTAATAATTTAAACCAAAAAAAGCATTGACTCTGATAATCTTTGTGTCAAATGTAAGAGACTGCCCCAGAACCTCATGTTTAAACAACACTTAGACTAAGTCATTCACATTAGGCAATCAACTCCTACGTGCTTTAGCGACACCTCTAAGTGCTTAGTGCAGTGCCTTCGACATCCTCATCTTCACCAATCCCTTGATCTTATAGTACCCCATAACGTTACTATCACGTTACGTGAGTATCTGTGGCAGCTATATGGTTCTTGACTGGAATCTCCTTGTTGTCTCAGCACAGGCTTAGGTGTAGCCCTACAGCTTCTAGCCATCTCACAGTGTGAGTTAAGTTTGCTCACGTCTGCTGGCAAATAAAAGAAAGTGAATCTGTACACGAAGTGGAGGCTGGCCACAAACTGCTCAGATTCCCAAGACCTTCTTTTTCTAGGCGTAATACTATTTCCTTTTGCTCTTTTCACTTTACCTAGTATTTTAATTTGTACTGGTTCAGCATGATTGATCTCCACTATCCCAGTGACACTCAACGTTTGCTTTTGGCACTTGCGGGTGAGTTTAGGGGATGGAGGTGTTTGCTTTCGAATGCAGCAGCACACATAGGTCCTGCAACTCTTTTAGCATGGCAGGTCTAATATTATTTAATAGTCACCATGAATGTAAGCAGGGTTTATACTGAAGTTTGCATACATCATACGTTATTAATTACAAAAAAAAAGTCTTACAAGTCTTCAGAGGCTGATTATGACAATGTAGGTGGTTTCTAACTTTCTAACCTTTAAGTGCTAGAGAGAAGCAAGGGAGATATACTGGCTGGTCTGGCAATGCTTTCCAAAAATTGCTGTGCTTAAAGACAGCTCTGCACAGTGCCTGAGTGCTCTAGCTGTGCTGGTCCATGGTTTTTATGGCCTGCTGTTACTTGATAGATGAAGAGAAATGTCACAAAAATCCCAAAGAAGTGTTCCAAAGAGGAGTGATATGAAATCTTCAAAAATCGACAAGAACATCACGGAATGACCAAGACTGGAAAGAACCTTAAAGATCATCTAGTGCCACCCCCTGCAGAGGCAGGGACGCCCTTACTAGATCGGGTTACTCAGGGCCTCATCCAACCTGGCTTTCAACACTTCCAGGGATGGGGCAGCCACAAATTCCCTGGGCAACCTGTTCCAGCATCTCACCATTATCACAGGAAAGAATTTGTTCCTCCTGTCCAACCTCAACCTCCCCTCTTCAAGTCTGTAATCACAGCAACACAAGTCCTATCTGCAGGCTTTGATACAGTCAGAAAGATGGAATAATACGATGCTTTGAAGTAGATGTCTACTAAGCTGCCAAAGTGATTACTTCCTGGTGTGCTTTATTATTTTATCTTTTAAATATTATGCTAATGAAATCCTTGCTAATGGATATTTGACATCTATGGAAATCAGTTGACATTTCCCATATTGAGAACACGCTGGCTGGTACACACAAAAACATTTTAAAAGAACACTAGTAAATCATGATGAAGGAGAGTGAGAAATCTGGACGGCGATGTGATTTCCTGTGCACAAGTTCCACAGCACATAGCGGTGGTCAAAAAGAAACCCAAGCAAACAACAAAACTCAGAAGGAGGAATTAAGGAAAAAAGCGAAATGATAGATTATTAGGAAAAGTGCCCAAGTGCAGAAATTCTTGAAGAATGTAGAATGTTCTCCAAACTAATGGAAGCTGCAGTGCTCCAAATATTTAAAAAAACCTGTCAAAGCAACAGCCAACTTATTGGGATAAGGAACAATGCTCCTCTGGTTCTGTAAGAGAGGAATTAAATGACCTCATTAAGGAGAGCCCTTTCTATCTAGGACAGTGCAAAAAGAAGTCCCACAACTTGTTCATATAAGGTAGAAAGGCATTCCCACAGACTAAAGCATGACTTTGTACAAGCCTTGTGAATTAGTCAAAGTGCTGAAAACTCCTGAGAAGAACCAGGTATTTGCAGCTGCTGCCAGCATGCCACAGCATACCACTCCACTTGGCACTACAGCAGAAAGCTGCTTTAAAATGAATTTAGTTTGCATTAATAATAGAGCCTGTAGGCCACCACCCTGTGTTTGAATCCTATGAGATCATGATGTGCCAATGGAAAAGAGATACTGTGATTTGCAAAGGAAAAACACAGCGCGGTGCAAACAAACATGCAGAGCACACAGAGCCTCTTTCTGCGGTGAACCATTACATTTGGAGCCCTCACAAAGCCTCTTGGTCGCTCACGCACCTCTATGTTTGGTATAACGCGCACCAGCAAATGTCTTTGCTCCTCAGAGACCTGTCTGTAGAGAAGCCAGACTGAAACACAGGCACTCTTGCCCTGGGAGCACAGATCCCTTCTAAGTGAGATCAGGAACGTAATTCCAGCTCTGAAGCAGCTTTTCAAAGTTTCTCAGCATCGCAGGCAAAACTCGCTTTGGTCGCATCAAATGTGGAGTGAGAACAGCAAGGGCTGGCCAAGATCCTTTCTCCTCCTGGCATGCTAACACAGAGGAGCCAGTTTGGAGGAGGCACTAAGAACTAGTACTTCTGCTACTACAAGAGAAAGGCAGCGTCTCCCTGTAGGAAAGCAACTCCAACTCCATTTGCAGAGTGCTTTCGAGCCCACCTTCTGCCTGCTAAGGATCAGCGTGGCCTTGCAGAGCTTTAGCATAAGCACAGGGAATAGTGGACTGCCCCTGTCTCAGGCAAACTGCTCTTTCAGGTGATCATGCACTTTGCCTATCTCTGCCTAGAAGCAGCCTCACAACAGTCTTGCACCTCTGCAGAGGTTCCAAAAGCAAAAGAATAAAGAAAGCTATTTTTCAACAGGAAGCTACAGTGGCTGTTTCTTACTCTACATTTTCTCCCTTTTTTTGCTGCTGATAAATATCTGTCTTATCTATCTATGTCAGGGGTCCTCAAACATTTTAAACAGGGGGCCGGTTCACTGTCCCTCAGACACTGTCGGGGGCCGGGCTGTAGTCTGGAAACAAGTGAACGAATTCCTGTGCACACTGCACGTATTGTATTTGTAGCAGTGCACAGAAAACAGCAAAAAGACTGCAGTATTTAAAATGAAGAACAATTGCAGCCAACAAAAACAAATAATATTTCAATGGGGGCTATGGGCCTGCTTTTGGCTAATGAGATGGTCAGTGTTAGGTTCCGTATGTGTCACTGCTGGTCGTAGCAAGTGCTGCAAGTGTTCACCAGTTAGTCTGGATCTGACTGGAGAGTTCAGATGTTTCATTCAGCAAAAAAGTCTGCTCACAGACAGAGGTGCTGCCAAAG
>VXBP01006171.1:0-34015 GCA_013400115.1 Rhinopomastus cyanomelas | reverse complement strand
ATTTGTAAGAACTCTTTTTATTGTCTCTTGCAGCAATGGCCAGGCTGAGTTCTAGCTGAGCCTTTGCCTTCCTAATGTTCTGTCTACATGACCTAACTAAATCCCTATACTCCTCTTCAGTAGCCAAGCCCTTTTTCCAAAGGTGGTAGGCTCTCTTCTTTCTCCTGAGCTCCAGCAGAAACTTCTTGTTCAGCCAGGCTGGTCGTTTACCCCGCCGGTTTGTGTTAAGACACATGGGGACAGCCTGCTCCTGAGCCTTCAAGAGTTCATTTTTGAAAAAGTCCAGCCTTCCCAGACCCCTTTTCCCTCTAGGGCTGTACTCCAAGGGACTTTATTAACCAGTGCTCTACACAGGCTGAAGTCTGCCCTTTGGAAGTCCATGCTAATGGTCTTACTGCCTCCCCTCCTTGCTTGGCCCAGAATTGAGAATTCTATCATTTCATGGTCACTGAGTCCAAGGCGGCCTCCGACCACCAAATCACCCACCAGTCCCTCATTACTCTTCTAGGTGCCCAATACAGTAACTTTTAACCAGTTCACCTACATTCCGTTCTCCACATGCACTTTCTTTTCCTATATATTTTCCAAGTATACAAATTATACTTGGAATACATGTAAGTTTTTCAATGACAGCTTATTTTCCCATTGGCAAAAAACCTAAAACCAACAAATTAACCCCCATGACTGCCCTGGATGTAATGCTAATCCAGTCTATATGTTTGATTTTTTTCTTCACTTTCCATCCTGATCTCATTGTTTCCCACTGTGTTGTAATCCTGCTTTAAACTAGGCTACCAGGACCAAGATATTTTAGCCTGTATGAAATTAGTTGTTCTAGTACTTAATTGTTGTTCCTGCTTCTGTTTCCCTGACTCTTCCTTGACCTTGTCATACCTAAATGTTTTACTCCAGTGGTGGCCCCAGGCAGCTATATGTCTGGAATTTCCTTTTCCCAGTCTGAGCAACACAGCTTGACTTAATGTATTAAAACACTGTTGCACAGCAGTGTTCTAATTCAATGGTTTATTCAGCTGCATATCCACCCTGTCACCAGTAGACTTATTTCTTTTTCTGTCAGAATTATGCTGATAACTACATTACCCGGGGCAGACCAAAAAAAGAGCACACCGGCAAAAGAAAGCATAACATTTTCCTGGAAATTTCTGCATTAGTTATTTTTTAAATTAAACTTTTCCACTTCCTCATAAAACAGTTAGAGCCTTTATTTTAGCCTTGTCACTGTAACCATTTAATTTTTGATTGGAACTCCATATCACTTTTACTGAATTTATGTTACCAAGGATTATTAAGCAAAAGATTAATGGAAAGCTCATTTATTTCTTTTCTCTCTCCCACCACTTCTTTCAGATTTGGTTTTCCAGTATAAATCACTCTTCCAGCAGCAAACCATCCCTCTGACCTGTGTAATCTACTCTGCCCTCTTTGTTCTCTTGTTTTGTGGTGTCCCAGTTTTGCAGAAAGACTGCTAGAGCACATAAACCAAACCTGCCAATCTGATTGTTATCTTTTTTGTCTGGTCGTTCTGGGTGGTGCTCAACATCTTTACGGATCATCCATGGTCACTGGATAACATTGAAATAGAGCTTTCTGGCTTTTCTGAGAGCTTATTAAATTTCCTCCCAGCAATTAAAAAATTAGATATGATGATTACTCTTACAAAGACAGATTTGAGTGTCAATTCATCAATTTATTTTTTTTTTGCTGTGGAACAAACATTTGTGTTTCTTGAGACCATAACAGCTATTTAATTTGTTAGTAAATCTAACAACTTTAAATAAAAGGATGAAATAATAAAATAGAGGTTCTTAAACAAATACTTATTTCTTCAGTATGGTCCTTCCCTGACTTGTTTCTTGGGATTAATAATCGTTGACAATAAATAGAGTCTAATGGAAATTAGAATCGACCAGTGATTTTTATTCTGTTTGATTGTTATAAATGAAACTTCTGCTCTTTCTCTTAATATGTTCTGCTTAAAGATCAAATTACTTTGTAAACAAATAACTATTTCATTATGATTAGATCACAATGCAGTATTAGTGCTTAATGATCATATGCAAATCTTTAATACATATAGCAGTACCTCACATTAAGACCTACATAATTGATTGAAGAAATATGTTTTATTCTGCTTGCAAAGCCACATTAAAAAAAGACCTAATCAAAAGAATGAGTTGTATTGAAATAGAAAAAATATATGAAGCAGGACGGCCAAATTATTTATCATTCATTAAGAGAGAAAATCACACATAATTTTCTGTGCTATACGGGCACATTTGCTGCAAGCTGGCAAAGAACTGAACAGTAATAATCATAAAAAATATGACCAACAAGTAAGCTGAATCTAACTAGCTGTTATTAAGTCAATGTTAGAAAAGGGAATACTGAATGAGAATATTCACTATATAGTACTGTATTCTCTATATCTGGAAAGAACTACTCATCATTTTGAAGTACAGAAACAAAATTATATGCTTGGAACTTAATCAGTGAGTGGTTATAATGTATGTCTTTGTAGCTTCCCCATGAACAAATAACAACTGAGCTGCATTTTAAATTAAAAGAGTTTGATGCTTTGAAATTATCAGGGCTGTGATGTTTTGTGGTTTTATTCAGATGTTTTGGAAAAATTAAATTGTAAGTTTAGAAGGAAATTTGGAGATCTGAATTTGCTTTTTGTTCCTAGTTATCTTTTTCAGTAGCTGATACATATGAGCATCACAGGTTGACGTGCAGTGTCATTTCTGAGATTACAAAACTGTAATCAGGAATACAGCCACATAAAGAACTCTCCATTACTTGTGATTAATATACAAGGTTTTCATTTTCTTCACCATACCAGGTCGTTGGCAGCTATAAATATATACAAAGCTAGATGTGTTTTGAACAGTTTCAGTAAAAGAGAAATTGAGGGAGTTTATGGTCTTTCAGCAAGAACATATGCTTTAACAGATAATAATAGGACAAAAACTTCAGCCTGGACACTTTATACATTAGAATATTCATTCCATTATACTAGTATCTTTATGTGTCTCTCTATTTCAAAGTGAGATTGCAGAAATTATGTAGATCTGTTGACAATTCAGGTTGTACCATGAAAAGCATTCACTAGCAGTATCCTGATATAAATTATAATAAGTCCTTCAGGAGCCCTGAAGAATAATATTGGAAATTTAGAAATGTTTATTCAGATTATTAGTTTAGATAAAATCAAAAAAACCTATGATCTTAAAAGTTTGGAGAACTATAAAATAAGTTAGTGGGATTAAATTATTTGTAAAAATATTATTTGTAAAATTTAATAGTGCTTCTTCTTTATAATCAGTGGCTTACCATTTCTTCAAGTTATCTGAGGATGGAGTTTTCTCTGACATTCTGTTCTGATTTTCTATGTTGTGTAGCTCTGTATTAAAGTAATCATTTTACCCATAGATTCTTTGATGATGACTGAACACTCAAAATGAGCCTTAAACAAAATTTTATAATTCTCACACATTCTAGTTATTTTATACACATACAAATACATAGTGGCTCATGACAGCAATAACTCCAAATAATGAAGATTTTAAAAAATTATCAGAGTCTGTAAGTCATACTACAAAAATCTGAAAGCTCTCAAGTGCTACTCCTACCAATTTGTATGCAGCTGCACTCCTGTAGGCAGCAGGGCTTCAAGAAGATGGTTTGAGGTGTAGAGGTAGCTGCTGAAGAATTGGTAAGAAAGGCCATTTTACTTTGGTGTAGGTGATTATATTATTCACCATTACATTCAGTTGATAACTGCAGCACATACAATGAGATTTATCAGCATTTTATGTCAATGCAGGTCTAATATAAGATGACTTTTCAGAGGGCTGCATGCAGGGTTGTTGCAGGTATCTTTCCCAAATCTTTATGATCTAGTTCTGGATGATTCTGTGGGTGAAATTCTGTAAGCCAAATTCACACATCTCTGATTATGCTGGTGATCAACATGCAAAGATGAAATTAGTGGCTCCACGCATTAAATTTCAGCTCAGTTTCACAATGAAGCAATCAGACTGGGGTGTAAGGAACAGTAAAATCACACTTTCCACCGAAGAGGTGTTTCTGCAATGTTGCCAGCTTTTGCTGCTATCTGGGAGTATATGAATTTGACTACCTTTTAATCATACATGCAACTGAACAATACCACATTTGGTTCTATTTGCTTTGAGATACTACCATATTTCTATTGAATACATAGAACAATACAAGTCTTTATCAGGAAAGAAGATGAAACTCATTCACCTTGACGTCCGATTACAAATAGGAAACTTCAAGGGTAAATTTTATGGGAAGTAAATAGAACTTAGGTGTGTCTTAAATATTTTTCCCATTTGTCCTCCATAGGATGCATTTTGGACAGATTTTCCTTGTTCAGTTGTACTTAGATGCAGCTTCTACAAGTTCTGCTGCATTTTTTCAACATGTTTATATTAGTTTGCTAATGACCTTATGTCTTGATCACAACATAAACCATATTTCTTTAGCTGTCTTGCTCTTGAAGGAAAGACAATATATGGATTTCACGTGAGTTGCTTTGTACAGCAAGTTACTTCAAGAATGCAGACCAAAAGACTTGAAAATCTTTTACAGTTGTTAATAATATATTTATGTGTGAAAACAGAGCAGAATACACAGAAAACAGGAAGAACGCAAGAGATGAACACAAATGAAATTACGGTTCCACAGAGCAAATCTTGGTACCTCTATCAGCCTTCAGAATACAGCAAAGTGAGCTTGCTTTTTAGGTTTCGTCTTTGTGGCTTATTCCTAGTTCTCTTAATCACATGTGAGGACTGTTTACCTCTGAGGATACAGTGGTGGACTTCTAATACAAAACAGACAAACAGATTCTTTGGGGATTGGACTAGATGAACTTTCGAGGTCCCTTCCAGTCCCTAATGTTCTGTGATTGTTTCACATGGCTGCCTGACTCCAAACCCATCGCTAAAACTATCTTTCATATACTACTTTCAGTGAACAAATTAGCTAGGACTTACACAAATATACACAAGAAGTTCAGAGTAGTTCTGGTTGTTAATATGAACCCTTCAGAGAAACTCTTATAAAAACAAATCTGGAAAGTATCTTCCCAGAAAACGCTGACTAAGACTGAATTAAATCACACTAAATATAGTATGTATATTCTGGGCAAATATAGATATGCAAATATGGATAGATTGTTGACTGTGAAACCTTAACCAAAATCTCAATTTTTCAGCTAAAAAATTTACAATGCAAATAAGTTTTGTATATTTTGTAGTATTTACTTTATGTAAAATACATATTCTCAACAATTCAATTAAGTAAAAGAGTACTGGAGAATGAATGGTTATTATTGTTTAATTTCCTTTCAGTGATTTAGTCATAGAATGGTGTTTTATGTCCCACATTAAATATCAGATGTAGAGTCCTTTATTAATTCAGCATAAAAGCTGTCATAAATAGAATCAACTAATCTGTATATAACACTCTGCACCTTTTTTTTTTGAGGTAAGATCAAGGATGCTTATGGAACCAGCAATTATTACAGGACCTAATTTCAAGAGACTGGCTGATCTTGAATTTGGGGTGTCTCTTCTTGCAGTATGGAATGAAGGGATAAATTCTTCTGCCTTTCTCTAATTAAGTAGTCAACCTGTTTTGAATAGAGTATTGAGATGAATTGAACAATTAAATGTGTTCCCTACCCACCTTCCATTTGACTTTACTAAAACAAAAAAATGCCCAGACAAAGTAAATAATGGATTCTTCTTTGGCTGTGGTAAACAAGGTTTTGAAGAAGGACTACTTGCTTACTTTCACAGGCCTTGGGTATAAGGCACTGGACTATACTGCTGTTGAATAGTGTTAAACTCAGATAACATATTACTGATTTTTGGGTATGAAAATTCCACACATACAGAAGATTATTTTTGCAAGAGTAATGAAGATAAATACAATTTTAAGTATATATTTTGAAAAATGTCAGAGTTCTCAAACATAATCAAGTAAAAAATAATATAACAGACTTTTGTATTATTGCTAGAAATCATACTCTGGTTGCACTGAGAACATAAGATTTCTGCAAAGTTTGTTTCTTGTGAAGAGTAAGCATTGTACTTAAGTTCTTCCACACCACCCTTTCACTGGAAAGGAAGCTAATGATCAAACACTTGCAAGATGTGTACAGTAGACAAATAAGAGATAGAAGGTGGATTGTCTGCACTAAGACTCAGATTCTAAAAATTGGGACATAGGTAACTTAAGAAATACAAAAAGAACAAAACCTGAAAAATTAGGCCAGTTATGTTTCTGTCTTTAACATGCAGTTCAAATGGCAGGACCTACTTGTCTGTCACAAATCTTTGCAAAAACCCACTAGGTCTTTATGATTTTGACAAGGGTAAATTAATTGTCTAAGTTTTGTCAGGACAAAAATACCACATTCAGATTTAGTGCTGTTCAAATAGAAACAAACTGTGAAGATAGAGGTGATTAGGGCACGAATGCAAATTCAACTTTATATACATATTGATGAAGAAAAGTAGATCTATCAGTAACACAATTTTCCAATAAATCCTCAAAGATTATAGCTAAGGCAGAGGAATGATTAAAAGCTGTACTTCATTCTTGATGATGATACGTTCGCTTGCTCACTGTTTCCCTGTGTTCTTAGTTTGCTGCGCATGAAAAAAGAAATCCCTACACAGACCAAAGGAAAAAGATCTGTTCTTCTTGGAGAAAACAAATATATTTTTACACCATTTTTAGTCATTTAAAAAAAATAGTATGTCAAATAGTCACATTCAAGAAATCAAGAGCACGCTCAAAGGAAACATTTCAAAGCATGCCATATATAGTTTTAGGCTCTTTAAAAAATTACCAAAAAGACCAGCTCAGAAGGTGCTTTAATGTGAGTCTAACATCACAAGGTTTTCTAGGCTTAATGAGATACAAACATGAAAGTTATGATTACAGCCTCTTTGGATTTGCATTCAAGCCATTGCAAGTTTATCTCTCTAGAAGAGAATTTATAGACGTTCTCAGTAATATTTTGACTTTACTGCTGTGAGAACACCCCCACTGAACTGTGAAGGTGTTCTGTTGATACTAACACAGCCTATTACCTCTCTGGCTTTGTGTGGATGTAGTTTGAGTTTTTTAATGCTGTTCAGTTCCATTAAAGTGAAATGGAAATTAGAAATGCACAAGGATGACTAAGGATAACTATAAATACTCAAGATACAAAATTTTTCCTCTTTATGCATTTTAACATCTTCAGATAGCAGCATTTCAGAATGTTAGATAATAAATTCAAGTTAATACCAATTGAGAATTAATTAATTCCTAAGCTTAATGATCTTTTCTCTCTCTAGTCTTGTGGTTTCAAGAATTCTAAAATTGCACCCATTTGTAGGCTTTGCTTTCTTAAATGAAAAAGCACAACCCTTTCAAAACCTCTCACAATCATTTAATTTCAAAGTAAAAGAACCATCTCATGCATTTGGACCAACATACCAGGTTCCAATTTAAAATCATTCAAATGGAGATAAATGCTGAGGATGGAAGTGTTTAGAGCAAAAATACAAATTCAGCTTTACTATATATAGATTCCACTTCTGTCTATAAAAGTTGGAACATGTCATTTATTATAGACCTTGACTATTCATAATTAAGTACCAACTTTATCTAAAATAGCTTTAACCTCCCTGAGAATAAGCATTTCAGACATTAGAAAGTAATTTAAATCTAACCCACCATCTTGTTTATACATGTAATGAAGCTGACATTGCAGCCACAGCACTCTTATTCAAACACAGGTTTGCTGTAACATTCTTTCTGCCATCTGCTGACACTTCAACCTTTGATTAGGTGCTAATGATTTGAATAGAAAAAAAAAAACCCAGCATATCTGGTGCAGAATTTTCTAACCAAAATATGGAATACCTCTCACTTTGAAAATCTGAAAATTATTTACATACACTCAGGAAAGCTGAAAACTTCCACTGTTTCAATACTTCTCTTATAAATATATGCATTATTCTTGGTGGACCAGTGACCTTCCCTGAACGTCCTTATAGATTTCTGTAGAAACATTCTGAATGCTGCCTTTAGTCTCTTTCCATTCAGCCAATCACAAAGGTGTATGAAGAGGTTGTGTTTGCTCTGACTAACACTATTTTTTTCAGTAGTAGGTATTTATCAAAATTATCTGTTTATTCAAAAGGAACATGATTGGAAATCTGATCGATCTTTGACAAAAGAAATCCCCTTTTCTGAGATCAACTTTGCTTATGATCCACAGTAAAATAGAAATACAAAAGATTTTTGAACTCATGGTTTTAAGTTGCACTTCCTCCTGAAATACACTACAGGTTAATGAATGCAGTGGTGCCTGGTGCTGAAGTGCGGAGACACAGCCCTGAGTATTCTGACTATCTGACTCAGGCACAAACAACTCCAGATGACATCCTATCTGCCTCTGTGTGTGGAAGTGAACAGTTTGTGACGAAATCAGACAGAATTTAAAATTAGTGTTAGTCTTATTTATCGAGTAAGAATTTCCAGACACAGGGTCTTCACTTACAAGAACCAGGCATTTTAAAGAAGCATTTCTCATTGCTACTTCAAGTCTTTGCTCAGATTTGCTGCTTTACAGAGACTAAGTGACAGGATAAAATAATATTTCTTATGGCAATTTAACTGTACATGTAGGATTATCTTTGGCAGATGATGGGTGTCTTAAAAAAACCCCAACAAACTAGCTCCTGATCCAGAGACGCTGAACACAATGAGATTTTGGGCTTTTTTCCCCTTTGGAGAATGAACTTTCCTCTTTTGTGCCAGGTTTACGGTGCAAAATTGTGTTTATTTTGGTGAAAACCATTTTGATATTCTGATAATAGGAACACGTTCCCTCCAAAATACAAGGAGATGGGCCCAGACCCTTGGGTAGCTTCCACTACATAAACATTTAGGCATTATGTCTCCATGTAGTGTCTGAAATTGCTACATCTAAACCAGGATTTTGGAGAAAACTTATGTGAAATATAAATCAGCATTTCATCTTGAAACCAACCTCAAGCAAATTGTCATGGAAGGTAGTCTTTTTTTCTTTTATTTTTAAAAAACCTGCAAGTTATTAAACGAATATTTTTTTTTAGGGAAAAGATGAAGTTATGTTATTAAAACATTTTTGAATATTTCAAGAAGCAATTCTGAGAGCTGCAATGCCAACTCAGTGAAGTCTCTGGTATTTACTCTTATCTCCATGCATGTTTACAGCAGCTGACATATGATAAAGGTTGGGAATTATTCAGGCTTGCAGGCAATGAAACAACTCCATTCTGGATCTGAATCTGACTGTCAAGTCGTTTTGTTGGGTTAATCTGACACAAAATGAAAGCACACAAATGAAAGGAAGTTTTGGCAAGCCTGAAAAGATGGGCACACATCTGCAAGGCGAGTGATTAGCTTAGTGGTGTCCTTTCAAAAATTCACACAGGAACCCCTTCCCCCATACATACAGAAACTAGTCCTTTTTGTTCTTTAAATGTTTATTTATAGGATTACAATGGGGAAATGGAAGAGAGAGGGCTTGGGACTTTGATGATAGTGAAAGCCTGTACACCCCAAAGGTGGTAAAGGAGATAAGCATGAGAGGATTAAAAGAGTATGACAAATTTATATTTCAACTGGGGACACCATTTCAGCCTGAGATTTCCCTTCAGCGTTCAAAGTAGATGATTTAACTAATATATTCTATAAAGGAAAAAAAAAGAATCAGGAAAGGTGGAAGGTTTTTAACTGACATATGTTTGATTGCCTTTGAAAATCAAAGGAGGGAACTATGTGTTACAGGATGTTACTGCTCCTCTGAAAATGTCTTGTGGTCTTGTGTCTTACACTGGTGTTTACATTTACATAGTGCCTCTCATGTAAGAATGTGCAGAATATTATATATCAAGGATATTAGAAGATGCTGGGAGTTTGTCCCACAATCTGTACAAATTTCAAGTAAGAGTTTTTACTGCTCAAAATCTTGAGTGGAGAAAGCAGAAAAGTAGGAGAAATTACCAGCAGAAATATGTAGTGGGGTGTACAGATGATGAGAAAGTTTAAAAAAACCAAGAAAACACATGGGAAATGAAATACCATCTTAGTAACCTTGGTTATTCTCAAAGATTAGTCTAGTCTTTTGCTTTGTGGTAACTATGAAGGGCGAGAGGAACAGTTTCTTTAGTGCAACACTATGTTCTAGTCCTGAGTCACGGGCAATGAACATCAGTCTTGCTGGGATGTTTCGTTCATTGCACCTGCAGCGGAAAGAAGTTGTGAACTAGAGCAGAGTTTGTGAACAAAGGTGCCTATGTTTGACAAAATGAATTGCTGTTGACAAGCTGTGCCCCCATTTTAAAAAACCCAATCAGGACACAAGAAATTCTCTGTATTATGTGTCATGTTTCTGATGTTTGCTAAAAAAGAAGGCATGTGTCATAGGCTGTACCAGTTGTTCATGGATTCCTTGGATGGTACACACCAAGAAGAGGCTTGCTTGCTCCCCTTATTATTGATTTGAGCTTGGCTAGTTGCCCTTCCATATCACAGGTAGAGACAGTGGGAAAAAGTCAAACAGCACAGATAAGCTGCACACCTTGAGGATGTTGCCCAGCTTGCTGGAAATGCAGGCAGAGAATTTTTGGAGGTTGCTTTCCCAAGCTCTGTTTTTACATTGGTTTTTGCCTTTTACATAATTTATGCTCTTAGCAATAGAAAAGACAGATTATGGGAAATAGCGGTAGAAAAAGGTTTGTTTTATTCTGAAATATGGCAAGACCATATACAACTCACAGTTTATTATGCATTAAAATTGTAAACAGAATCCTTTGACCTAGTCTGAAAAAACACATTATGTTCTGTTCACACTGAAAAAAATATTTCATGCTGATATTAAATTCTACATTGTTCAGGATTTCAATTTATGGAGGTAGTGAGAAAATACCCAAGTTTAACAGAATCTCCTGATAGATCCACAGTCCTATCTAAAAGTTCAGTGAACTTTTGTTTGTACTGATTTAATTGCTGAAGTGCATACCTCACTGCACTGCTAGAGAGTCCACTGCACATCTTCCTGCATTCTGTGGTTTATACGACACACTATCATTTTGCTTACAGGGACATAGTGCAGCTCCAGGTTCACTTGAAGCTGGATTCCTGACTAGTTGATATAGCGCAGCTGAAACCATGAGCAGCAAAATATAATGATGATGTGTCCCTTGTTACAGCACAAAACCACACATAAAACAGTCAATACAAACAAATAAACCTCCCTGAATGCACTAGGTAGAAATAACCGTACAAAGTTATTTCAGGAGAAGTTTTTTCTTTTTTTTTCAGCTCTCCTTTTTGTATTTTTTCAGAATATTTTTGTACTTGCTTTTCTTTGTTCTCTGCTCCGGTCCTCTGTTTTATTCCACTTGCTTTTACTGGGTGAAATGAGGCGAGTGAAGTTAGGAGTGTAAAATAAGCAGTTTTATTTTCCGTGAGCATTGCTTTGTGTCATGGCAGGGGTTTTAGCAGAGTTTTCTGAGCCTTTTGATATGATTCTTTAAAGTAGAAGCTGTGTTCATGAGCTATTACAAACAACAACAGAGAGAAAAGCATTTCAAATCACTGTATCCTGACTGTGACTTACATCTGGCTTGTGAATGTGCTGTATGTGACCTTCCAGAAGAGCTTCAATGGTGTTAGTTTGGGATTTCTTTGGTCTTGAGTGGCAGAATAAAATAACAGTAATGGTCAACATTTTCTAACATTTCTATGCCTACTATTAAAATATAATAATAATTACTAGTATTATTGAAAGTGTTATTATCAACACAGAAATTGCTAGAATAACTGTTAGACAGGGCTGTGAATACATAAATGAAACAGAAATAGTGACAAATAATGGCAGGATAAGTTAAAAACAGTGAACTGATTGCATGTAAGACCCTGAGAGAAGAACTGAACTTCCATCTAACAGTGTTAAAATAGAAAAGCACATGCTTTAATTTCTCTGTATTTACTCGAAAGGCTGATATCCTGTTTTATGATCACTAATGATAGAAAAAAACCAAGCATGTTAAACTCTACTTTCTATAACACTTAGAATGCTTGTTACCTTGGTTAATTTTGGTAATACTTCATAATATAGTCTATAAGGTTCACGAACTTCAAGCACCAGAGAGTCCACTTCCTTTTTTATCAAAACAAGTGTTTTAGGGTGTGTTCTTAACATCTTTTCTACAGGAAACAAAGCCTGACAAATGCCAGGCTGATCAGGTTTTTTTTTTAATAGGAGTGCATGTGTCACCAAGGTCCTATTCTGCACTTAGCAAGGAAGTTACTCAGAGACCCTTATCTGTCAGCCAAGTTGACATATGTGGCTCCATGTCAAAATTCAGTAACTATCTGGCTGTATGTGCTTTCCATTCTCAAACTGTGACAGCACCATGAAGATGTGTGCAGCTTTGCATGCAAATAGAATAAATAAATTAGTGCACAAAGGCCTACCTGTCAGTTCCTGAAAGCTGTACCGTAAAGAGAAGCTGCTGGTCTGGAAAGGCTTCATAGAGTAGGAGAGTGGGGAGGCTTGGAGTGTTGCAGCACTTCCACGTGTCTCCAGACACACAATTTAGTGCCTTTGGTTTTCTGATAAGATTGTGACCCTAATGCAAACATAAAGCTAGGCTCAGATGTTCTTAACTAACATCTTAGTTTCAACAGTTAATTTTACCAACTTCAGCGACAAAACAAGTATCTTTGAAGCAAGTATACGTACAATGCAGACATTTGCTCTTTTGACTGACTCCGAAGCATTGCTCTGTCAATGTATATCAACATATTGCTATGGAAAGGGGGTGTTTAAAATGCTAATCCTGTGAGAAAACTAGGCAATCAGAAAACAAAACTGCAAGAACAGACAGCCACTGTTATTTACCTATTCAAAAAATTTCAAGTGACATCACTAACTGCAGCTATAGAGACAAGGCATTTCAACAAATCAGCCATGGCTGTAGAGAAGTGTTAGTCTCTCTGTCAAAACAATCCTTTCGTATTCCAGATATATTGACTTTGTTTTCATGTCAAAGCTGTAACACCTGCAGAAGGGAAGTATGTGTATGTGTATAGAGCCTTTGTGTGTGCTGATGTGGTCTTGCCTGAAGCATTTGTTGAGGGGTAAAGGACTCCTGTGAGGCCTCTGTCATCCAGAAAGTCTCTCTTCTGGATGGTTCCAGAAGCAAAACTTCCTTTGCTTCTGTTTGCCAGAACAAAATGAAGCAGTGGAACAATAAAGCATAGGGAAATAAATAGTCTTAGGGTTTAAATGGGCTATCTGTCACTTAAGTGCAATTTGTGGAGAGCCATGTGGTCGTAATTACAGCTCAGCGTACCAGCTGCATTGGGTTTTAATGAAGAATATTAATATCTGCTTCATTTATTGCATTCTGAGTTCAGGATTTTAATCCTTTCAACGCTAAAGAGAGCAATCACCTTGGCTGGCTCCTCTTCTGTTAGAAGAAACTCCTTCCCAGGGTGAATCCTGAATGCAAACCTGTTCTGGAGGAAGTTTATATCTCCTACTTGCAAGATACTCCAAATAAAGATCCGTAACACTAAGTCTGACAGGCTTTTGACTACAACACAGTGCTCCTGCCAAGTGCAACTAGCATATATTAATGCATTCCTGTAGTAGTAAAATTGATGCTTTAAATGAGACCTACAATAATATTTCTCTGCTAATTGCTGAAATAGATAACATGTGCCTTGACAGCAATTTTTCTTAAACTCTAAGTGGCATTCTATTTCAATTGTGCTCAAGTGCCTGATATTCCCACAGGAAATGTTAAAACTCTTTCATTAAGGAAATCACTGGCTTGTGGATTCTAGCTTTTAGAACTGAAATTACCTGAGGTGGTGTGTGTTTGGTTTCTTTAAATCAATGCACTTCATATCAAATATCAGAACTTTCTTCCAGATGCCTTTTTTTTTCCCTTTTAGAATATTTCTTTTCCTGTTAATATGTAGTGGGTTTTAGCCTGGACAAAATATTTAAAATATATAATAAAAGACCACCATGTTAATTTTTGTAAAAGTTACTTTAGTCAGAGAAAGAATATTCTTATAAAGGGAACAAAATTACTACTTTATAGGTGGGATGCTTTTTACTGAGTTCTTGGATCCCAGGAGTGGAAAAGATAGCTACCTTGGCTTCTCAAGGCCTCCTTAGCTGCAGGATAACAATTAATGATGTGTGATGCTACCTCAGTACTCAAGAAGTTGCTTGAGTTTTAATCCCTGGACATCAAGGCCCTTGAACTGCCACTGCATCACATATTTTCGCATTATGCTTTGCGTTCCCTGTCCCTTAAGCTCCGTTTCTGTCATCACTTATGTGACTTGAGCTATTATTACTTCATATATGTAAAGAATGTGAAATTTTGTTTCACTATAGATTGCTTGCTCAGCTCAGAAGAGCTTGAATTTCTAAGCAGTTAAGCAATCACAACATGAAATGTTTTAATGTGCATTAAAATCCAGCTAACAGAAAGGCTTTTAAATTTTGTTTCTCCAATAAAAAAAGGAAAGGGCTAAATTTAAGAGACATATAGAGCCAAGTACAAACCGTCAATGATTCTATGAAATGTTGAACTACACTTTTGTCAAAATAAAATTGTGTGTAATGCAATTAATTTAAGAAGAGTCATAAATGACAGTTCAATAGATTAGGAATGACAAAACTCATATAAGAAAACATGTAGAATATAAAAGAAAAACGATAATAAAAAGAATAAAATAAATAAAATACAGTTAATTTGAGACAGCAACCACAGCTTTTTAATTAAAAATGCTTTATTGGTTGAGTTAGTAGCTGATTTAAAATATATTAACACTTCAACAATGGCTTAAAATGTTACAGGAAGACCTCTTACATATGATAATTAATGTAATTAACATAAAGAATAGTGATATTTTCTTAACTATAACCCTAGAGAGTAATTGAAAGGGTTTAGGGCTTTGAATAGTGACTAGTGAAATGATGCATTTCAGAGTTTCTGGACAAAGTATTATTAATTGTGAATGTAACCACAGGATTTCATACAGCAACATCACCTTTCTGAAATCAAGACAAATTACAGATAATTTCAAAAATAACAAGTTATATTTTTGTTTGTTTGTTTGTTTTATTATATTACATCAGATAAAAGCTTCCTTTTGGGATGGTTCTAGCAATGTAAATTAATCTTTAACATTAGCATTTTCAAAAACCCCATAGTGGTATGAAACATTTGAAACAGGCTTTATCTTAAAGCATTATTTAAGTGAAAGAAAACTAGCTATTAAGGTGCAGAAGTCCTTTGCCTCCTTAAAGTTGCCCACATAAAATGACACTACCAAATGCATGTGGTTATTTATATGCTTGATGTAGAAGAGAACTAGTTGCTAAACTCAATTTTGAATACATTCATGAAGGGATACTAACAGGAAAGACAAAAGCAGGGAAATCTGAAGAAAATGACAACCTTCTTACCATTTAAAGTCCAATCTTGCACTTAATTGAAGATGAATTTATAATATGTGTCTCAGAAATCCCAGTACAAGGAAAATATTGTGAGAAAATGTCTTAAAATCTGTCTTGGAAGATGATGTGTGTCTGGGTCTGCTCTGTGTCTGTTTAGTCTACCTTTTACAGAGACACCTGGCAATTAAACCCAAAGTCCTCTCTGCAAGGTGTCATATAACAAGAACAGAAGGATGGTTCTTGTCCTAGAAAGCTCATAACTGGAGCATAAAAGAAAAGATGTTCCAGGTTAAATGTTCCAGTCTATTATGTTAAACTGATGAAAAAAACCTCATTTAGTGAGAAGCCTTATGGTGTTGGTCACCTCAATGTGTTCTGGATTTGACAGTCACAAAAGCCAAGAATTGCTGGTATGGGAAAGGTTGAAAACCTAGAAATAAGTCTCTTTGGAAGCACCTAAAGCAAACATTTAAAATTAGCATAGTAACTGCTGAATGGAAATAAACGTCTTTAAATTCTTTCCTTTCTTGAAGCCATTTTACTGTCTTTGAGAAGCAGAGAAAGTCTCTGCTTCAACCCGCAGAGACAAAATCCCCTCCTGAGCTGTTTTTTGCCTCCAAGACAGAAAGGCCAACAGGAAAAAGGAGAGAAACACTAAATATTCTCACTTTACACAAAATTCTGTAGAAAGTTCTAAGAGAAGGGCAATTTGATGAGAACTACATTTGATAAGAACTATGAAGAAGATCTTCCTGTATTTTAGAGAGGATGAAGTTAAGTTTTTTTAATCTAGCACTTAAAACTATATGTTTTGACAATGACTAGGACTCTTAACATATGGAGTTGCTTAGAAATATGGTTTAGTGGTGAAGTTGGTAGAGTCCAGTTAATGGTTGGACTTCATCTCAAATGTCTTTTCCAACCAGAATTATTCTGTAATTTTATGATCTTCATTAGGAGTCTGCGTACTCAGAAAACAGACTTCCTACTAGCCTTGAAAGCCTAGATAGCTATATCTAATTATTTTATTGGTCTCTTTTTCATGGTATGAAAAATAAGAGTACCTTATACAATTTATATGAGGACAGGATGATATCATGACAGCAATGTACTGGTGAGATTTGCCTTTATGCAATCTCTGAAGCATGCTATGTCCATCACATCTTTGTAATTTGACTCCACTACTGAGGGTAGGAGTGCAGGTAGTCTGGATTATTGGATAAAGAAAATATCAAATGTATCCCATGATCAGGGAATGCTGGTATAAATGCTGAAATATTGGGTAAAAACATACTATAATCTTACGTTTTGTGGACATCTTAGGCTTTCCTAGGGCTACTTAGCTGTTTTGAGGAAAGCAGGCAGAGCAGGCTGTGATTTGTATCACTCCATAAAACGTAATTATAGTACATCCATTTAGCTCCTAAGCTTTGTCAAGCCTGATGAGTTTCTAGATGGGCTAAAAAATAAAATGGCTAATCCAAATTATGTGACATACTAGAGATCCAGATTCAACTTGCATGTAATTGCAAACTCTGAGGCTCACCTACTACTTCCGTCTGAGAGGGATTAGTAATAATAGATACCCTGACAAAGTAGTGGTCAAATTTGTGACAGTCTTACGATATGTTAATATTAAATAAGGAATGTAAAAAAGAACCTAAACTTCAATGCAGCATAGATATAATTTCCAAAAATGTGTATTTGAAGAAAATAAATGTCATATGGTTCCATGAAAATGTCAAATTCATGACATCAAAACCAAATGAAAGGTTCAAAAATGTTGGGAAAAAAACAAATGAGACAGAAGGCTTAGTATGGCCAGCTATGTTTTCAGTAGTGCGTAGTTCTGATCTCCTCATCTTAAAACAAACCATAGAAGACACGGTGAATGTGTGAAGATTTCAGAAAGGGACAACAAAAATAGATCAAAGGTACAAAGCAACTTCTGTATTGGGTCTGGCTGAGTAAACTAGGACTCTCCAGCTGGGATGAGAAGGATTTTAGGAGGCAGGTCCACAAAATGTCATGTCATGGAGGAACCAAATCAATTTTCTCATCATCTCCAGGACATGCTAGTAGGAGGCTAGTTCAAAACAACCAAAGAAGGTGGTTCCTAATCAAACAGATAGCAAGCTGTGAGCTCTGACAAAGTTTATTGAAGTTCACATGGAAGAAGTGGAAAGGCAGACTGGATGAGCTCTTTGAAGAGAAATCAATTTAAAAACTGAGGATCTACAGATGGTTGCAAAATATATGTACCTCTAATGACTCAGGGAGGCCTCTGTGCTGATTATTTTTGAACTTTGAAGCAATAAAGACTACATCATATGACTGAAAAGAGATAATAACTTTTTACATAGCTGAAATAAACTTTAAAAACATTAGTGCCTCTCTTTAATAGTATTGATTTATTCTTATGCCTGTATTCACTAATTCAGGAAAGTGAGCTTTAACCAGCCATCAAATGTTTCCATTGGATCCCAGATCAAATAGAAATATTAGGAAAATTTGTGCATGGCACAAGACAAGTGTGCTAAACATTGAATTTTTAGACTAGACCTTTTAATTATTTTGTATGTCAGCATGGGAACAGTGACACAAGTTCACAAGGTGGTCATAAGCATGTTACTACAGTTTTCCTTGCAGCAATTCGAAAAAATTAAATAGGTGCGTATACATTGTTTGAGTCCCTAATTTTGGCTGCAAAATAGAATGCTCTCATTGATATATGATTCTTTAGTGGAACCTAAGAATTTAGTTATGGCTCTATAGCTGCCTTTACTATAATTAACACAGTAATGATTTATTTAATTTTTGTTGTTGTTTATTCACTCATACTTCTAAATTTCTATTTTTTCAAAAAGATAAACATTTTTTATTGCAGCATTGTGATAGACCCCTTTTTGGAAACTCAAATATGTAAAAATTTTCTTAGGTCCAATGTACTCTCACTTTTTCCATCTCCAAGTGAAACAGAAATAGTCTGAACTTTAAAGCCCTATCATTCAAATGTACTGTGCTCTAGAAGCATATGCTGACATTAACTTTGATTAAATATGACTTCTGAACCTGTATCCTTCTATTATTCTTAGCAAGGCAGTTCTCACCTGCGCTTTTTCTGAAAACATCAGCATGTGCACATTGAAGTTTTACACTGCTTTAGTTCCCCTCTACATAGGGAAGCACTTTCCAAGTGAAGGTTAGAAATCTATTAATGTAAATTGTTGAATTCCTCCATCTGATTTATCCTTTTCATCCCTAAAGAGAGAGGACATTAATTTTTGATGTAAGGAACCAGAGAATGGAACAGGGTGAAATTATTTTAATGTGAAATTTTGAGTGAAAAAAGAAAAAAAATACAAATAAGTTTATGTTATTCTCCCTTCAGATATGTATGCTTTCCATTTTGAATACTAAAAGTTGAAGAGACTACTGTTTACAATTCATTCTATCCTAACTGTAAAGCAGGAAATTTTTCAACTTCTGCAACATTTCTCTGGCAATTTGATTTATGTATATTGAGATACAGGAGCAGAACAACACTGAAGTTTCTTATGACCTGGACTACGTGGTATTTTCTTCCCTCATCACACAGATAGTAGACCAAGCAAATCCAGTAACAATGAATTCTGTGACAAAATAGACAGAACACACCATATGCATCCTCTGATATGTGGTATTAAGTGGAGTGTAGTCTGCTAAAAACCCTCTGAACGTCCAGAAAGGTAAAGGAAGACTTTATGCATGTTATTTATAGTGCACTGAGTCAGGGTCATGTGTCTGAAGTGTGACCACAATATGGAAGGCCATCTTAGGAAAGAAAAAACCCCTAATTTCTCAGACACTAAGCAAAAGCAGTTAAAAGTCACTGCCAATCATATCTACTAATTTCAATTTAAATAATATAAACTCAAAGTCCAAATTAAATGTGTATGGACCACAACAGCATGATGAGGTTATCCTGAAAAAGGGATGAAAACACTGTGAATAACAAAGATGTGACTTGGCCCACTATTCTACTGAGAGTATTTCTTGACCCATAGAACTGACTATATGACAGTCATATATACAATACTAAAATCTTTTCACTGGATAAATCATGTTGATGTTATAAACCATCAGTGACAACTTATTTTCAATAATTTAATTTAAAAACATAGATATGATTGCTGAAAATGCAAAACTCCCAAAATACTTCACTCCAGTAAAGTCAAAAAAGTTTAATCTCCCTGCATTTGTTTCTTGTATTTTTTCCTTTTGTAATGTTCATGATTTGAAAAATAACAAGCTGTAGAAATCTTTGCTTCTGATAGAATGGCATCAGCTGATGGAATAATATAAAACATTTACACCAAACTCTAATAAACTACTATAAATGAAAATATTAAACATAACATGCAGTTGTCTAATATGGCTACAATATCAATCCCAGGGGAAGTTCAAACTATACAAAGTATTGGACACTGCCAGATGCTCAACATATCTACTCTAAAGATTAAGGTCAAAAAACTATTTCAGGAACTCAACTCCCTTTGTTATTAATATTCTGATCTCTAAACAATATGGATTTAATATCTGACCACTTGTTGGATAAGGAGATGCCTGAATGATCTCACTCAAAGAGTTGTGATCAATGCCCCAGTGTCCAAATGGGGAGGTGTGACAAGTGGTGTTCCTCAAGCGCTGGTACTCAGACAAGTGCTATTTCGCGTCTTTATCAGTGACATGGACAGTGAAACGGAATACACCCTCAGGAATTTTGCTGGTGACAACAGACTGTGTGGTGAAGTCAACACACTGGAGGGAAGGGAGGCCATCCAGAAGGACCTTGACAGGCTTGAGAAGTGGGTTTGTGCAAACTGCATGAAGTTCAACAGTAGCAAGTGCAAGGTTCTGCACCTGGGTCAAGTCCATGGTCCAATATAGATTGGGAAGAGAAAGGATGGAGGAGAGCCCTAAGGAGAAGGACTTGGGGATGGTAGTGAATCAGAAGTTGAACATGAGCTGTCAGTGTGTTCTTGCAGCCCAGAAAACCAACTGTGTCCTGAGCTACATCAAAAGAAGCATTGACAGTTGGTCAAATAACAGGATTCTTTCCCTCTACTCTGCACTTGTGAAACTCCACCTAGAGTACTGTGTCCAGTTTTGGAGTCTTTGGCATAAAGAAGAAGGACATAGAACTCCTGGAATGTAACCAGAGGACAGCAACTACAATGATCAGAGGGATGGAGCTCCTCCCCTATGAGGATGTACTGAGCAAGTTGGGGTTGTTCAGCCTGAAGAGAAGGAGGCTCCCAGGTGACTTCTAGCAGTTTTCCTACATCTGAAGAGAGCCTACAAGGTAAGCTAGGGTAGGGCTTTTTACACAGGTGCATAGCGAGAGAACAAAACTTGAAGAGTGGAAATTTAGGTCAGACATTAAGAAAGATTTCTTTCCTGTGAAAGAACAGGTTGCGCAAGGAAGCTGTGGCTGCCGCGTCCCTGAAGTGTTCAAGTTGACCTAATCAAGGGCAGTAACCTCATCTAGTGAAGGTGTCTGTGTCTATGCAGAGAGGTCCTTTCCAAACCTTAGCCATCTATGATTCTGTGATCACGTAACTTATTCTTTCACTACAAAATAGGTAGAAAATATGGTTTCACTCACATGGTATCTGCAGGGAGAAATAATAATTTAATGAGGCTACAACACAAAAGTCAGTCTAATCACAATTTTCCTCTTTTATTATAATAATGGGACTTGATCACATATTTTGTTCAGCCTGGCATACAGGCATTTGCCAGTAAAACCTGTTGTGCTCATAGAGTCTTATTCTATTTTTTTCACTAATGTTTTTAATTTTAGTAACAGCTGGAACACTAAATCGGTGCAACTTGTGTAATAATATATGATGTTCAAGTACCTCATCAAATTGTTTTGTTGTAATTATATTGTTTTTCTCCAGATTTAATTTTTCTCACCTAATCAAACTGAGGTGCCCCATTATGCTCTGGTCAGCTGCTATTACTAATGAAATACAGTTTAATATTAAACAGAAATGCTAGTAATTAAAAATGAATCAATTTCAGAACAATTAGTACCACACTGTGGAACCCGAAGCCTAAGAAGTAATTCTATTAGAACTACTGAGTCAAAGTAGTGAACAAGCTGGCTCAGCTTGTGCTTAGACTAAAACTATTATTAGACATAATGAATAATTCATCATACTAGGAAATGAAGACTTTTATAGAAATTTCATCTTTGAGTACATTAAGATTGCAAGCATTTTATTTAAGAGTTAGGTTAGATTGTAAAAGTTTCTGTTAAGTAACTGTCCTCCAGCACCTGTCATTTAATGAGGCACATAGCTTCAAGCTGTAATTTATATTCTTAAAGAAGGAAGGGAATTTTTAATTATCACATTATTAAAATGCAAAGTATTAGGTTTATAAGCAACTTATGTAGCAATGAGCAGACATTAAACAGTTGTGGTTTTTCTGCAAACCACTTTAGGAATGATCATCTTAATGGTTTCTAAGTCCTTTTATCACATCATAGGAAAATTATTATTATTTTTCTCATGTATCTATCTATCTATCTATCTATCTATCAGTATCTTCCTCTCTAGAGAATCTCATTTAAATCTCACTGAGCTGGGCCTGTTTTCAGAGCTGATTTATGATTGTGCTCAACTGACACAATCAGCAACTCACAGGTCAGTTCTTATCAATGCTTGCACTGAAAGATTAGAATATACACCTCTGCTTGTGAAAAAAAAAGTAATTTGCAGGGACTCTCGAGTAACCTTTCAAGTTAAGAAAATCATCCTTATTATAAAGCTGTAAGACCTGTAATTAAAATTGGTATTATGCTCTGAAAGTAATTCTGTAGAAGCTCTGAGGATATATGCTTGGATTACCACACCATGGCACCATCACAAAGTGAAATTAGGGATTTAATGTTGATACAGGCTTTACACTGTCCTTGCTTTGTGTGGGAGGAAGTGAAAAAATTACAAATATCAAAGCAGTGGACTTGTTCTTTTGAAAATCTCCATTAAAATTACAAGTTAGTTTTGTATATTTAGCTGGCATCACTGTGTAAACCTTTCAAGAATATTTCTCTACCTGCTTTTACTCTGGAATTATTAATCAAGACCATTTCCCAGTTAATTTACATGCAAATATCCTTATCTGAAACTAAAAATGTACTTGGTTTTTCACAAGGGTGCTCTGAGTCTTAGTGTCTTGACTCTTTCGTGATCAGAGTCAGGCAGCTGTCCAGGCCAGCAACAGTAGTAAAAAAAAAAAAAAGTGGAAAATTATCTGAGACTGTCAGGAGCAATAGCTTTTAAAAAGAAGTTACAGGTACCAAAAGAAAAACATTTCATAAGAAGAAGTATGAAATGTATGCAATAAAAATAAAATTATACATTCTTGTCAGTATGGACACTTTAATCAGATAAGTATATCTAAAACAATCATCAGGAAGAAAAAATGGTGGTGGGGAAATGGCTTATACTGACACAAGTGTCTTTCGTTGATGCTAGGAAATGCAGTCTTGTAAACTTGATAAAACTTGGTACTGATCTTTTATTTCCAGTTTACACAAAGCTAGCTTTCACACACATAATTGGGTCTTTTTTGTCAATCTGAACATCGGTTTGAGTGTGTGATTGTTGTGTTTTTTCACTTGTGCAATCCTGTTACTTTGCAGTTGTGCCCTCAATGGCACTTGAGAAATATCAGGGTTTTAATAGTTTTGCAACTTGTCAATATTAAATTTTTACTTTTGTTTCTCAATTTTTCTGTGATCCTAAGTAGGCAAGAACAACCCCAGGTACCATTATTGGTTGGGGACCAGTGGAGAGCAGCATGGGACAAAAGGACCTGGGGGTCGTGGTGGACAGCAGTGTGACCATGAACCAGTAGTGTGCCCTTGTGGCCAAGAGGGCCAAAGGCACTCTGGGGTGGATCAGAAAGGGGGTGGTTAGCAGATCTGGAGAGGTTCTTCTCTCCCTCTACTCTGCACTAGTGAGACCACATCTGGAGTATTGTGTCCAGTTCTGGGCTCCTCAGTTCAAGAAGCACACAGAACTGCTGGAAAGAGTCAAGCACAGAGTCATGAAGATGATGAAGGAGTAGAACACCTCTCTTATGAGTAAAGGCTGAGGGAGCTGTGTCTCTTGAACTTGGAGAAAAGGAGACTGAGGGGTGACCTCATCAATGTTTATAAATATGTGAAGGGTGGGTGTCAGGAGGAAGGAGCCAGGCTCTTTTCAGTGTCATCCAATGATAGGACAAGAGGCAATGAGTGTAAGCTGGAACATAGGAGATTCCACATCAATATGAGAAGGAACTTCTTGACAGTGAGGGTGACAGAGCACTGGAACAAGCTGCCCAGGGGGGCATCTGGAGAGGTTTAAAACCTGCTTGGTGATGTTCCTGTGCAACTGGATCTAGGTGCTCCTGCTGTGTCAGGGTGATTGGACTAGATGCTCTTTTTCAGGTCCCTTCCAATCCCTAATGTTCTGTGATTCTGTGATAGGACTAGGTTCACACAGATACCTTGTGAATCCCAAAAGCTACTAGTGCTGTAAAAAGTCCTTTTCTCAGTAACGTTCACTTTTGCTTTTTTTCATGAAGACATTGTTGTTTTTTGAGACAAATATATCCTGTTACTATACAGACTCCAGCAGTCAGATGTGCCACACTGGTACTATATGCATAGGCAGATTCAACCAAAGAGGCAGTGAGTACATTAACCCTATATTAATGCAAAGAATGGAGGTGCAATGTGTTTAGGTCTGCAGCATTAACTCCAGATGCCACTTTGAGCACAGAAGACTGTTTACTGAAGAATATGGAAGTAAAAATAGCATCAGATTGTACAATCATTGAACCATCAAGTCTGGAAAACACTTTCAAGATCATCAAGTCCAATGGTCTGCCCTACAATCCTTAACCACTAAACCATCTTCTGAAACACCATGTCTACTTGTTTTTTTAACACCTCCATGGACAGTGCCGCCACCACATCCCTGGGAAGCCTGTTGCAATGTCTCACCACTTTTCCTGTGAAAAAAATTTTCCTCATTTATCCAAATCTCTCTGCAAAGCCTCCTTACCCTCAAGCAGGTGGACACTCTCACCCAACATAGTGTTATCTGCAGACTTACTGAGGATGTACTCTAACTCCTCATCCAAGTCATCAATAAAGATGCTAAATAGGAGTGGCTCCAGCACTGAGCCCTGGGGGACGCCACTCATGACCAACTGCCAAATGAATTTAACCCCATTAACCACAAGTATTTGGATCTGGCCATCCAGCCAGTTTTCAATCAAGCAAAGCATCTATGCATCCAAGTCATGAACAGCCAGCTTCTCTAGGAAAATGCTGCGGAAAAGCTTCTCAAAAGCCTTGGTAAAGTCAAGGTACACAACTCCTATAGCAGTTCCCTCATCTTTGTCATATAAGGATCTCAGGCTGGTCAAACAGGACCTCCCCTTCATGAACCTGTGCTATTATAAGAACATAGCCTTAAGGTCAAATAATTTAAAGAAACTTGTATTTTACCTTTGTCCAAAGCAATTTGTAATTGAAGTTATAAGAAGTGCCTTCTCTTCCGTTTTGAGTTCACAGCTGAAGTAATGAAATCTATTATCTACAAGTACTGTAGGTTTCTATTTATGCCTAAGCACCCAACTGTCTACTGTTGTCCTAATTAAAATGTAACCTTCTTCCTGCCTGCTCCTGAATTAGGATGTTTCGATTTTCACGTATAACTCACAGGCCCCTTCGTAGACTTTTCTCCTCGTGCAGCTTAAGGGAGCAGGGCCACGCAGGTCATAAGGAACAGTATGTCATCATTGGGCAGATACTAAATATCTGTAAGACAACTTCAACCCAGTGTTGATGCCAAAAATCATCTCTGCAGGCTCCTACAATTTCAAAGGCATCACAAGACTAAGAGAAGAGCTAAGTAGGAAGGAAGTACACAAATGATAGGAAAAAGACACACTCCCCAAAGTAGTAATGATGTTTTTCATTCTCCAAAGGAAGAATTTCAGAAAAGGATGATGGGTTCAGTAGACGATGAACCTTGGAAATAAAAGGACAATTAATCTGTCTATGCTTTGATTTCCAGCTTCCTCTATTATTTTCAGTCAAGGCTGCTTTACATCCACTTCTGTCTAGAGCCATTCAGCATTTTTTCCCTGTTTTTCATAATACCAATAGACCTTGATCTGCCTGGTCTTTGAACTAGAGGACCATGGGCATGGGAACAGTAACTTTCCATTTATGAATATGGACATTTTAAGGAGACTAGGGAGGTCTCTGCTGACTGGCAGTTTGTCCGTGTTGTGTCAGTCTACAAAGAAATAGTCATGGTCACCATGGGTTCCCAAAGGGAAAGTCCTGTTTAACATATTTGATATCCATCTATAATATCACCTGCAGAGTGGATGAAGAGAAAGCAATGGACGCAACTTTTCTGAGTTTCAGTAAGGCTTTTCTTACTGTCCCTCAGAGCAAACTATCTGTCATAGCAAACTTCTGGACAAGATGTCCAAGTGTGCATCCTGTGGTTTCACAGTGAGTTGGCTGAAGAACTGGGTGAACTGGCAGGATTAAATTGTTGTAGTGAATGGGGCTACGTGTGGTTGATGATTACTTATCAGTGGTGTTCCTTAGGGCTCAGTTCTAGGGCCAGTGATGCTCAATATATTTAGGAACACTTTCGATGCAGGAACTGAATGAAACCATCAGCTGATTTGCTGATACCACACTGAGACATGCTTTTGACTCTCTTGAGGAACAAAACACCATGCGGAGAGATCTAGATAACTTGCAGTATTGGGCAATGGTTAATGGGATAAAATTTAACAAATGGAGTTAGCTTTGTTTTTGCCTGAAATGTTTAGGTGGTTTCCATTTATTCCCTCCATTTATTGCTTTTATTTCAGCCATTAGCACATTAATTAAATTAATTAGCTAATTTTGTCAGAGTTTTTCAGCCTTGATGCTGCGATAGAATACATGTAAATGGTTCAAACCTGCACCAGGGGAGATTTAGGGTGAACATTAGGAAATGTTTCTTTACTGAGTAGATGGTGAAACCGTGGAGCAGACTTCTCAGAAAGATGCTCAATGTCCTGTACATGCCAGTGGTTAAGAGAATTTTGAAGTATGCTCTTAATAAAATGCTCTATCTTTTGATCAGCAGTAAAGTGGTCATGTAGTTAGACTAAATTTTTTTTGTAGGTCAAATCCAACTGAACTAATTCTATTCTATTCTATTCTATTCTATTCTATTCTATTCTATTCTATTCTATTCTATTCTACCCTACCCTACCCTACCCTACCCTACCCTACCCTACCCTACCCTACGCTACCTTACCTTATCCTATCCTATCCTATCCTATCCTATCCTATCCTATCCTATCCTATCCTATCCTATTCTCAAATACCTTAATCTTACAGAAGCAAAAGAATACAAGAGGATGATGAAGGAAGTAGAACACTTCCCTTATAAGGAGAGGCTGAGGGACCGGGGTCTCTTTAGCTTGGAAAAGAGGAGACTGAGGGGTGACCTCATTAGCGTCTATAAATATTTGAAGGGTGGCTATCAGGAGTATGCAGCCAGGCTCTTCTCAGTGTCATCTAGTGATAGGACAAGGGGCAATGGTTGTAAGCTGGAACATAGGAGGTTCCAAATAAATATCAGAAGGAACTTCTTCCCAGTGAGGGTGACAGAGCACTGGAACAGCTTGCCCAGGGATGTTGTGGGGTCTCCTTCACTGGCGATGTTTAAGACCCTGCTGGATATGTTCCTGTGCAACTGGATCTGGGTGATCCTGCTGTGTCAGGAGGATTGGACTAGATGATGTTTTGAGGTCCCTTCCAATCCCTAATGATTCTATGATTCTACATTATGACTTCCATTTCCTTTGGAATTATTCTTTTTTTTACTGTCATCCCTCCTGCTTCTGTGTTTTTTTTCCTAATCTAAGAAGGATGCAAATTGAGAAAATTGCAAGACCAGGGTTTGCTTTGGTCTTAGACTATTTAAATAAGTTTTTAATTAAGCAAACGTAGCGCAACATAGCTTAAAATTCAGTTCACTGTGTTTCTCAATAATAATCGTCTGATGATGCTGCACTACTGATGCTAGGAGAACAAATGTCTTAGTAGTAAATTACTTGAGTGTTTGATCTTTGCAAGATAGTGTCACCTGTGTTTATTTTTATTGTTTCCTTCTGCATGTGGAACATTTTCTGTGTCGTATTTTTTTGTGTTGTTGGGGTTTTATTTGTTGTTTTGTGTTGTTTTGGTTTTATTTTAATTTTATATTGTCTCTAATTACAACTGGAAAAGCATTAACCATACCAGATTGCTGAGACACTGCAACATGTCCTTGAATATCACACCCATCCTCACATACCATTCTATAAAATAATGTTACTGCACGTTTCAAAGCTTGGCTGTTTTTGTATTGACCACATTTATAACACTTCATCTGCATCCAGTCTTAACAAAAGATGGTAAATGTGGAGACTCATGCCAAATAAAATAATATTCATTTTGATGTCTTTTTATGAATTCTCATCAGAAGAATATTGTTCTTCTGCTAATGAGAACAGAGGATACAAGGCTATATAGCTTTGGAGCTAGGCGAACAAAAAGTTCAAGGTTCCTCTATTATTAAGAATGTTCCTGTTAAAACAGTATTGAGATAAACCCTTTAATATAATCTATCTTTACATGCATAGCTCCCATTTCAGTCATCTTTGATGCTCAGAATTGCAAGTGGGCTTGCTGTAGATATTTAGTAGTACAAATTGAGTAGCTCCAAGGCCAGAAGGTCCTGTTAAAGGTTGAAGGATTTTGCCATCACCACAGACCTATGCTGAAATGGCCTAGTTACTCCAGGTCAGAGCTGGCTAACTTCCAGCTAAGAGCATGAGCAGGGAAAATACATCTCTTCCTGAAAACGAGTGTAATGTAGCCTTATTAGCAATCTTCTCTATCCCATACATCTCTCTTAAAATAGAATAAATAGAATGCTTTGAGTTGCTGCACATAAATTGTATTTAGAAGGTTATTCTATTAACATTTATTTTAGACTCTAATGACTTCAGGGAGGAGAATGTCATTCGCTATCAGTTTAAATAGTGCTTAGCAGAATGGGTCTCTGACCTTCTGTGCTCTCTACAGCTGCCATATATAGATAAATAAGCATCCTATGGTTTAAAAAATGTCTGTAAATCAGCGTTTTCAAGCACAAAAATAAGAAAAAACCCACAACATAAATATGCTCCTTCCTCTCTCAATGACATGAACTGTACAGTCACCATATTCTCCTTTAAATAGCCTATTGAATTTAGGGAAAAGTGCAAGGTTTCTGTCCCTGCCTTTGCCGAGCGGATCCATTCTTCCTCTAACCACACTAATTTCTTTGATCTTCTGTAGTTATAATTCAAGATGGAACAGCTTAGATAGGTTAGTTTTAGGGAGAAATGGGAAAGTTTCTCTTTCCTCAGTGAGATGCCTGCATATCACAAGGCAGCACACTAACAATATGTCTAAGTAGACCTAATTAAACAAAAACTGAGGAGTAAAAAGCAGCATCTGTAGAAAACTTAATTCAGGGTACAGTTACAGTATCCTGAGAAGATTTTCATAAATTTTTTTGCACAGGTCCAGCTGTTTGCCATCCAGTCTGAAGGGAAGTCTTTATTTATAAGAACTCTCCACCGCTGCTGATTGTAAAAATGTGCAAAATGGTCTTTTCATCCCAAGCTCATGAATACGTCTTTGTTAGGCTAAATGGGAGCTGTGGACTCAACATCTGCCCATAATGCATGCAACTCACCTTTTGATCTCACTATCCCTTTGGAAGGGTAAAAGGAGCCTGTGTTTCAAGGAGATATTTCCATTAATTATTATGACTAGTCTTTGTTCTTTTTCTAAAACAGGAAGAAATATTCTTACAAAAATGTTCCCCTTTGATATCCATGTAAGGCACATCACTTAACAGTTTTTCTCATAGACTTAACTTATTAGGGGCTCTGTGTTAAGAATTCTATATATGGAAGGCAATGAAGGATTAGAAAGTATCCAAAACTGCGGAGAAAGCAATAATTTATTATATCCTGTGGGACTTAACAGCTTATTATAAATTCATTTTCCATGTAAATGGGCTTAAAAAAAGATTAAATTTGGTGCTGGTGCTGTGCTTGTTATTCACACGAACTTCAAAAGAATTTCATTCTTCAACTACACTCTAATGCTAATGTCCAGAAAAATCAATTTTCCTTTCTTCATTCTTGCATTTGAAATAAACCTACTCTTTCTGCAGTTAAGGGATTTGGGTTATTGGCATGACTGAAAAAGCATATTTTGTACACAGAGATTTAAAGAGGTGACCTCCAATTGACTAGAAGTTCAGAACTCAGTAGTTTGCTGATGCACCTGAGTACATCAGGTGATTCTGATGATATGAAAATTGAAGAGACACTGAACAGGTGCTTTAATCTTACGCTTCCGTTTGTGATCTAGGAAGCTTTCAGAGAAACCCTTCAGTGAGTTGTGTGCTCTGACCTTTCTGTACGTTCACATCAGCTGTCACACTCCATCCTGTGATTTGAGATGCAAGTCTGGGTGTAAGTGACACTGTGCTCAGTGGTGAGAGATTACGACAGAGGAGGGCTTATGGATGGAAACCGCCTTACCTTTGGCATTCTTTATATCAATTTCTTGCTGAATATAGGAGAATCATAGAACAACCATAGAATCATAGTGTCACAGAATCACAGGATCATAGAATGGTTTCTGTTGAAAGGTACCTTAAAGTCTAATCCGCCAACATGGGCTGGGACACCTCCCGCTATCTCAGGTGTCTTATTTCTCCAGGCAACCTATTCCAGTGCCTCACCACTATCACAGTAAAAGATTTCTTCCTTATTACTGGTTAAAATATATCCTCCTTGAATTTAAAATAATTACCCTTCATCCTACTCCTATAATCCCAGAAAAGGAATCCCGCCCAGTGTTTCCTGAAGGCCGTATTTAACTACTGAAATGCTATGGAAAGGTAGTCCATATGAGGTAAAGGCAACGGAACATCGTCTCTGTTGGGAACCTGTGAAGAAAAAACAGGGTGTTTTCTTAAAGGGACAGCAAATATATAGATATCCTTTATTTTTAGAATCTCCTGTGTATTTTAAAGGACTAATAGTCCTGCATGTGTCATGGGGAGATCACATTTAATTTTACAGGACTCGTGTCATGTGACAAGGGAGAGCTAGATATCTCTTCCCATAATCCTTTCCACTCAGAAAAATCCCTGGTGCACGGAAGAATGTTTTCCACCTCATTAATGTTGATAAATATGCAAAGGGTGGATATCAGCAAGATGGAGCCAGGCTCTGCTCAGTGTGATATAATGATAGGACATAGGGCAATGCATGTATTCTGGAACATAGAAAGTTCTGCTGAAATATGGGAAGGAATTATTCACAGTGAGGGTGATTCACTGGCACAGGCTGCTCAGGGGATTTGTGGAGTCTCCTTCCCTGGAGACATTTAAAACCTGCCTGGATGTGTTCCTGTGCAGCTTGGTCTAGGTGATCCTGCTGTGTCAGGGGGATTGGACTAGATGATCTTTCAAGGTCACTTCCAATCCTTAATGTTCTGTGATTCTGTGATTCCATCTGGCTTCTTATGAGCTCTGTTGGAAGACAATTAATTTTCTTACTCCTCTCTGTATCTCTTCCTGAGAAGATCAATGTCTCAGCAGTGTCAGTCAGCACCACATACTCACATCAGGAACATGAAAAAACAATGTGGAGGGAAAGAAGCAGGAGGAGGCCCTTGTCTTTTGTTCGTCTTTAAACCTTTTCTTTACTCTCTGTTCATAAAATTTCTTGTCTTTCTTTGCTATAACAATTTCTCACATTTTTTCACTGTGTTTTGATGACCCTGAGAAATCCAATCTGGTAAAAAATGTTCTAAACCAGGACAGCACGATAAGGGTAGGTTATATGAGTTAAAAGCAATTTTCTCAAGTGTTTCTTTCCAACAAATTAGTGAATTTTGGGGAATCATTGTAGTTGTCAGCAAAATCCATTAACTTGCATTATTTAGGAGACATAACATGGTCAGCAGCAATGAGATTCAGGAACTCAGATTTGGAAGTGAAAAATAATTTTGGATCATGGTACAGGCTTGCTCATCTGCAGGCTTTAAGTATTTTCACTGCCCTGTGAGCCAAACAAAATGTACCACAAAAGAAAACCTATGAGAAAATCATAGACCAGCTTTTTCATGAAATTGTCAAGGTTTTCAGCATAATAATCTGGTTTTTTAAAGGAATGTTAAAATTCCAATATTATGTATGTCTATCTGTGATCATGAGTGATACCCACACTTGGAGCTTCTCAAAGCCTTGCATATTTGCCTCTGAAAGAGAATCTTCCTGTTGTTTCTTTTACTTTAAAATGGAATAGTTAATCAGTTGTAATTTTTAATCAGTTAGTAATTGTTAGTCCAGTTGTTCTTAGATATTAATTTTGATAGTATATTTCTGTTCATTTGTGTGCTGCACAGTTCAAATTAGACATATAGAACCAACTTATATGTTTCACCTTCATATCTGGATCCATGCGTTGCTTGAAAAGACATGGGTGTTAGTTATTAAGCTGCTTTTGTGCTTAATTTATAAATTACCAGCTACAGGCTCTTCTTCATCTCTGGATGCTGGAGTGAATGGACACTCAGTTGATAACTACTTCCATGCAACAACAGAAAGGCTAATTGCATGCACAAAACAAAGTTTAGTCAGGTGTCAGATATGAAGCTGATAACAATCAGTTAATATTTAATATTAATAGTATGCATGAAAGCTTGGCAAATTTTTACTGTCATTGTAGACAAAATACCAAAGGTATAGTCTGTCAAAAGACCCTGCGCATCAACAGCTTTATGGAAGATCCTTTATAGTTCTGTTAGCGCTGAAAAGAAGTTCTTAGCCACCTGCCTGTGTAAATTTGTACACTATCATGGTTCTAAAACCTTACCTCAGATTCTTGTACTAAGTGAATATACTTGCATTATTTTATTTTCCAACCAGCCCCAGAACCAGCTTCATCTAAGCTAATGCATCATAGAGTAACCAGCCTGAAATTACAGTGTAAGCACAGAACTAACTGAACCATTCAACCAGGATTCAAGGACATAAGTAAGGATAAGAATTTTTCTGAGCAGGTCACAGGTAATTAGAGCCATGGTTAGGTGATCTCTCATTTCTGTGCTGCATCACTAGATTACTATTGCCATTATGCTAAAATATATTAAATTTTTTGTTTCAGTAATAAATATTTTTTTATTTTGCCTTGTACAATAAAGTAGTATTTTCCTTTTGGATTTATGTAGATGTGTATCTGTTTTAACCAAAGTTAAATATTCTTTCCTCTCTTTAGGTGTCTTCTTACAAGGGTTTTTGTAAATGGTCAGATTACTTAATGAATATGCTAATTCTTAGGTTGTCAGTTTCTACCTGCAGGAGTGAAAACAATTTCTTTCTTTAAGCTGGAGTGGAACACTGCTGTTAACCTACTATCTGCAAAATAAGTTAGGTTCTGCAAACATTGGGTCAAGATTGAAAATAAAAAAAGTAATCGGATTTATGTGAACTGAAAGTTAGAAAAATGCCTTACTATGACAGGTTTTTCTCAGATGTGATCACAAAAAAAAAAAAGGAGGCATTTTGCAAATAAGCCTGAAACCTTTTGCCTTCCAAAGGTTCTGAGCCAATTGCAAATACAATAGTGAAAACTGCTCACAGGAAATTACTTGGTAAGTTTATAACAACTCCTTTTGAAATTTCTATTCAGTTAATTTTTGCTTAGGTTTTTCACTTACGATAATATGGTTCTATGGAAAATATGATTCTAGGACAAACTTGGACAATGCAAACCGGATCATACAATTTACTGTTTACTTTACTCCTTCTTTGTTTTAAAATTGTGGATTTTTTAGAAATACCAAAATGCTGTATGTGGTCAATATTGTCTTCTGCAAAATATGTGTTGGAAGGGGCTGGGAATGGCAGGACAACAAGAGTGGAAGCTAAAGGACTAACACCCTCCCTGAAATGCTTATACACCAATGCACGGAGCACGGGGAATAAGCAGGAGGAGCCGGACATCTGTGTTAGGCTGAATGACTATGATATTACTGCCATCACTGAAACATGGTGGAATGGCTCCCACGACTGGAATGTTGTCATGGATGGCTATGTACTGTTCAGGAAGGATAGGCCAGCCAGACAAGGTGGGGGAGTTGCCCTCTATGTACGGGAGCAACTGAAATGTGTTGAGATCTGTCCAGAACAGGGGACAGAACAAGTTGAAAGCTTGTGGATGAGAATTAGGGGATGT
>VXBP01006170.1:41099-54245 GCA_013400115.1 Rhinopomastus cyanomelas | reverse complement strand
GTCCTTTCCCAGTCCCTCCCCAGTGACCTCCCAGTTAATTCATCCACTTGCGGCAGTTCCAGGCTCCGCAGTGACAGGGGATCTTGTGCTGGTCGTCCTCAAAGTCAAACTGGTAGTCGTAGGTCAGCTGGGGGGAGGACGACAGGGGAGGGGGGGGAGGTCAGGAATGCTCAGAGTGACTCCCGCAGGACTCCCCCACCCACCCCAGGGACCCCTCCTCACCTCCTCGCCCTTGGGGATCCTGCGGCTGGAGATGATGATGATTTTGTCCTCCTTGTCGAAGGTCACCACCTCGGCCACGCAGTTGGGAGCACAGGAGTGGTTGATGTACCTAGGGGTAGGGAGGGTCAGGGCACTGAACGCCCCTGGAGATCACTGGTTCTCACTGAAGGTCACCAAATTCAATCAAAGGCCACCGATTCCCATTGGAGGCCACTAAATGCCATCGGAGGCCACCAAATCCCATCAAAAGCTACTGAATTCCACTGGAGGCCACCAAATCCCATCAGAGGCCTCAAAATCCCATCAAAGGCTACCAAATCCTGCTGAAGGACCCCCTTAGTCAAATCAAAGGCCACCAAATCCCTTCAAAGGCCATAACTAAGGCCACCAAATCTCATCGAAGGCCACTCAAGGTTGACCCAACTCTTCTCACGACCCCTATCCAGGGAGGTCCTGATGGGGTCCCATCAAAGGCCACCAAGTTTCTTTAAAGGCCACTACATCACATCAGGGGCCCTCAAATCCTATCAGAGGCCACCAAATCCCATCAAAGGAGCCCAAGTCCAATCAAAGGCCCCCAGATCCCACTGATGGCCACCAAATCCCACTGGAGGCCACCAAATGCCATGGGAGGCCCCCGCGGGCCACTCACCTGGCGGGGCCCCCCGTCAGCGTGGCGTCGATGACGTGCTCGTTGTTGATGCGGAACATGTAGATACCCCGGTTCTGTGGTGGGGGGAGTAGGAAAGGGGATCAGGGGAGGCAGGGAGACCCCCCAACACTGTCCCAGCAGAGACCTCCCCGGAGTGACAGAAGCCCCTCCATGGCCAACTGGAGCCTCCAGTGGCCAACCAGAGCCTTCCAGTCCCACTGGAGATTCTCCCAAGTCCCAACAGAGATCCCCAAGATCCCACCAAAGTCCTTCAATGTCCCACTGGAGACCTCCGGTTCCACTGGGATCCCCCCCAAGACCTGCCTCAGCCCCCCACAAGTCCCGCTAGAGCTCCCCACATCTCACTGGAGTCCCCCAGTCTCCCACCAGAGACCCCAAGTCACACCAGACCCACCAATGCCCCAGCAGAACCCCCAGACATCCCACCGGAGACCCTCACCAGAACCCCCCAAATCCACCCCAATCCCCCCCTAACCTGCTCCTCGTAGATCTTCTCGCGCCGGTTGGCCACCTCGTTGCGGATGATGGTGCCGATGTACTCGATGACCATGGTGTGCTTCTCGATGTCCTTGGCCGCGTAGAGCCCCAGCCCCTGGATGCGGGAGCGGGCCAGGTAGACGTTGTTCTTCCACTCGGTCTTGAGGCGCCGGTACTGGGAGGACTTGGAGTGCACAAACTGTTTGCTGTAGGGGGTGTTGGTCTCCCCAGTAAAGGTGCTCTGGTAGGCCTTGGACATGCTGGTGCTGTTGAGGGTGTGGGGGCTGTGGGGAGAAAGGGGTCAGAGAACAGGGATTGGGGAGCGGGGAGACAGCAGGATGCAAGAGGAAGCCAGCAGGAACCATCAAGTCCCAGCAGGAAGCCAGTGGATCCCAGCAGGAACCATCAAGTCCCAGCAGGAAGCCAGTAGATCCCAACAGGAAGCAGCAGGAAGTCAGTAGATCCCAGAAGAAAGTGGCAGGAACTCAGCAGATTCCACCAGGTCCCATCAGGGACCAGCATGACCCATCAGATCCCACCAGGTCCCAACTGGTTCCAGCATGACCCAAGAGATCCCAGTTAGTACCAACAGGTCCCAGCAGGAACCCAACAGGAACTCAGCAGCTCCCAGTATGACTACACATCGGTTCCCGGCAGAACCTGACAGGTCCCAGCACCTCCTGGCACAACCAAACAGGTCCCAGCAGGTCCCATCAAGACCAAACACATCCCAACTGGTCCCAGCATGACCTAAGAGATCCCAGCTGGTCCCAACAGGTCCCCTACAGCTCCAAGCACAACCTGACGTGACCCAACAGGTTCCAGCAGGAACCCCGCGGGAAGCCAGCAGCTCCCAGTATGCCCACCCATCAACTCCCAGCAGCTCCCAGCTCACCGTTTGTAGTGGGTGAGGATCTTGGGCTCCGCGCGGGCGCAGCCGGTGGGGTTGATCATGAGGGGCAGCTCCATCAGCGGGTGCCGCCCGTAGCGGAACAGGTAGTTCTGGCAGCTCTCCACGCCGGGCAGCTGCCGGGGGCAGAGAGGGAGAGAGTGGTTCCAGCACCACGCCAGCACCGTGAGGGGTCACCTCTCCCAGTAGGAACCAGTAAGACCTACCGACTCGGCGATGCGCAGCACCGCGTGCACCGTGAGGCCGAAGAGCTCCTCGCCCTTCAGGTACTCGGGGAAGAGGCGCAGCATGTCGGCCTCCTTCCTCATCATCGCCACCGGCTCGATGATGCGGTTCCACACGGCTGCACGGGGATCAGAGGGCTTTGGAGACCAGTATGGACCAGCATGGACACCCCCTGCTCCCCTCCCCACCACCTCCCACTGCTCTTCCATCGTGGGGACCTGCCCACCTTCTCACTGGGTGGATCTGACCCCTACCAGCTCCTCCCATCATCATCAGTTCCAGGATGGCTCCCGTCCACCTTCTCCCAGTATGAACCCCTTTCACCAGCACCTCCCATTGCCCTTCTCCCAGTACAAACCCCTCACTAGCACCTCCCATTTACTCTTGTCCAGCCTGTCCCAGTATGGACCCCTCATGAGCAATTCCCACCACTCTCCATCCTGGGGTCTTGCCCATGTTCTCCCAGTGTGGATCCCCCCCCACCCCAGTATTAACCCCCCCCTAGCCCCTGCCATCATCCTCAATCCCAGGGTCTTGTCCACCTTTCTCCCAGTATGGAGCCCCTACCAGCACCTCCCATCATCCTGGTTCATCATGAGGACTGGTCCAGCTTGCCCCAGTATGGACCCCTCATCAGCAACTCCCGCTACTCTCCATCCCAGGGAACTTGTCCAACCAGCTCCTCCCATCACCCTCCCCACCTTCTTGCAGTATGGATCCCCTCATCAGTACCTCCCATCACCTTCTCCCAGTATCAACCCTCCACCAGCTCCCACCATCATTCTCAATTCCAGGGTCTTGTCCAGTTTCTCCCAGTATAGACCACTCACCAGCACCTCCCACTGCCCTTCCCCAGCACAAACCCCCCACCAGCACCTCCCACCACCCTGGTCCATCATGGGGACTGGTGCCATCCTGTCCCAGTATGGATCCCTCATCAGCAACCCTCACCACTCTCAAATCCCAGGGTGGGTCTCACCCACCTTCTCCCAGTATGGACCACTCACCAGCCCTTCCCCAGTACAAACCCCTCACTAGCACACCTCCTATCAACCTGGTCCGTCACGAGGACTGGTCCAGTATGCATCCCACCACCAATCCCAGGGTCTCGCCCATCCTCTACCAGTATGCATCCTCCCACCAGCACCTCCTGTTGCCCTTCCCCAATACAGCCCCCTCAGCAGCTCCTCCCACCCCACCACACAGCTGGAGGAGGACCCCGCTGGCCTCTTCACCTTGCGGCGAGGAATCGGAGAAGACCAAATCCTCCAGCCCCTGCTCAATGACCTGCACCACGAACTCGGGGCGCCCGTTGTTGTCGCAGATGGTGCAGCGGTAGCAGCAGCGGCGGTTGTTGGTCCGCAGGCTCCAGTAGATGCGGGTGGCCTCGTAGCCGACGGGGTAGAGCGCGGTGACGCTGTGGAAGTCGGCCATCTGATGGGGCAGCAGCTGCCCGATGGCGTGGAACACCAACCCCCCGACTCGGAACATGTGGAGCCGCTCTCCCCGCTGGATGATGCTGGCGATCTGCTTCACCTCGTCGCGTTCGATGTAGACTCTCCGGAAGACGGTGAAGGTGCTGAGCTCCTGCTCGCAGGGCCCCTTGAGCTTGTGCAGGGGGCACAGCATGGTCTTGTCCTTGAAGAACATGCACTTGGCGCGGATGGCGCAGGCGAAGTGGTAGACGCTGGGGCATCGGATGCGGTTGCAGCTGTTGGTGGCGCCGGTCTTCTGGCACAGGGAGCACTTGGTGAGGAGTCCACGGTGCAGAGCCACCTCCACGTTGATGAGGGCTCCTCCTTGCGTTTCGTAGACCTCTGTGGACCACAGGGCACAGTTCAGGTGAACCCAAAGGTCCAGGTCGAGGTTGAGGAGCCGAGCCGGCCCGTCGGTGGCTCCGTCGCCTTCCTCATGGCAGAAGCAGCACTTGCGCAGGTCCCGCGGCACCTTCTCGGGGCGCAGGGTGGTGCCCAGTTTGTCGATGAACTCGGCGATCTCTTTGTCGCCGTCGCGCTTGGCTCCCCCCTTCTGGATGGTGACCAGGAACCGCAGCCGTTTCCACCTCACCCCCTTCCACTTCTTCAGCCGGGGCCTCGCGTCGTCCCCGTCCTCCGGCGGCCGCGAGCGGGGTTTGAAGCGGGGCGGCGACTGGGGGGCTGCGGCAGCCCCTTCCTCCTGCGGGGCTGGCGACGGGGCTGGCGGCAACGGAGAGGAGGAGGGAGGAGCCGGAGCTGCCTCGGCAGCTCCTTCGGGGTCGGGGACCCTGGCGGCTTCGGTGGGGCTGGATGGGGAGGGGACCGAAGGGGACAGCGGTGGGGAGGGCTCCTGGGGCATCACGGAGAGCTGCCGCACGTCCAGGTTGGAGACGTTGTTGACGTAGCAGTGGTGCAGAGTCTTCTCGGGCACTGGGCTCTCCTGCGAGGTGGGGACAGCAGTGTCAGCCCCCCACAGCCTCCCTAGCAGAGCATGGGGAGGGATCCTTGACCCTACAGCGATCCCACAACACCTCATCCTGCAGGACACTCCCCCAAACCCCTTCTGACAGGAGGACAAAGCCCCTCAGGAACCCTCCTGTGCCCTGCACCTCCTGCGATTGTGGTGGAGCCTCCAGGGAGACCCAGGGACCTCAAGGGAGACCCAGAGACCTCAAGGGATCTTAGGGGAGCTCCGGGGCCACCCCCCACACCCTTAGAGGGACCCTGCTGACCTGTCTGAGCAGCGTCAGGAGGTCCAGCTCGCCCTTGAGGCTGTAGCCTGGCAGCACCGCGTCGAACTGCTTCAGCCACTCTGAGCTGCCGTCTGGCACCTTCCCGGGCAGCGGTGCCTTCTCCTTCCCACTGAGCACCCCTGGAGGGATGCAGAGACCCCGTTATGGAGTGGCCCAGCTAGGGGAGCAGCAGGGAGATCACGGGGACCAGCAAGATGCTCACAGGGATGGGGCACCCACTCACCAGCAACGTCGGCTTCCACCTTCTTGGTTTCGACCACGGCCGCCCGCACGGGGCCGTCGGGGAACAGGACCTCGTAGGAGCTGGGGATCTTCACGCTCAGCAGCTCGGCCATGGCCACCATCACCCCGTTGAGGTTCTGGGCAGCAGGATCAGAGGATGGGTGCAGGGTCCCACCCCATGCACGGTCACCCCCGGGACCCTAAAGGGTCTCTCTCTTTCTCTCACTTCCCACCCTGCCCCATCGCTCACCTTGGCGGCCGCCGCGGACACGGTCAGCATGACAGAGACCTCACTGCTCTTCCCCTTCTCCCATGGGGTGCCCGGCCCTGCTGCCCCCACCTTCCCAGCGGGAGCCCCAAAGGGCTCTGCGGCCTCGTAGGGTTTTGTGTCGGGGAACACTGGGGTGAAGAGAGCAAGGAGGGGTCAGAGCTGCACACAGAGCCCACCTCGGGAGCCCAGGCAGCCACTCAGGATCCCTGTGGAAACGTGGTGGGATTGGGACAGGCTTTGGGGTGGGACAAACTGGGGTGGGGGGCAGCACTTGAGACAGAGTGGGACAGACCAAGGGGGCAGCGACAGACTGAGGATGGACTGAGATAGACTAGAAGGCAGTGACTAGGGGGTCAACTGGGACAGACTGGAGGGGGCAGCAACTAGGGCCAGACTGGAAGAGACTTCCTTCCATACCCTGCAAAGACTCTTCTCAGTGTGTCTTGCACCCCTCACCCCACCCTGCCTGGTCTTTAGATCCCACAGACCACCCCTCCAAACTGGTCCCAGCTCACCTGGGATACTGGCCCGGGGGATAATGGGGATGATGGGGGACAGCACCCGCTCCTCTAGCTCTGGCTTGGCCTCGCTGAGCAGAGGGAAGCGGAGCAGCTCCTCGCCCAGGATGCTCTCGGGGGATGAAGCAGGGACGATGCTGTCCGGGGAGTCGCTCTCATCATCACTCTCCATCCTGGGGGTAAGGGCCAGCGTTACTCATCAAGGGGGTGGAGTCATCCTGGGGGTGTCACTCCAGCCACCATGGCCGGGGGTCTCACCTGACATCCTCGGTCTGGTTGTGGGGAGGGGTGGGCAGAGCTGCCAGCAGGTCCAGACTCTTCACCTCCACAGCTGCTGCATCTGTGTGGGGAATGGATTTGGGGGTCAGTGGAGAAGGGATTGCAGGGGGGGTCAAGTGGGGAAAGGATTGGGATCAGGGAAGAAGGGACCAGGTCACAGGATGGGGGAGTCACTTAAGGACAAAACAGGGGTCAGGGAAGAATGAACAAGGCCAGAGAGGAAGGGATGAGGTCACCAGGGACGGGGGGTGCCAAGCAGCGCCCCCCCAGCCTCACCTTTGTGGCCGTGGGGCTCACGGGCTGGCTCTGCATCCTTGGGCTGCTGCTCGCCCAGCTCCTCGGGGGCAGTGACACCATTGACCATCTTCTGCTGCACGGAGGGGGGCGGCGTGGGGGGCAGTGAGGAGGGCGGCGTGGGGGGGTTGCTGAGGTTGTTCTGGGGAAGAGAACGGGGTGAGTGCAGCGGGGTAGGGGCCAGGGAACCCCACCTCTGCCAGGGTGAGGAGAAAGGGGGTAGGAGCCCACCTTGGTGAGCAGCTGGGAGTAGTAGTCGGGGACGCTGTCGAGGACGGCGCTGCCGAAGGTCCCCCGCAGCTGGCTCTTCCCGTTGATGGGGCTGCTGCCGAAGGGCGCGAAGAGGCTGAAGTTGGCTGTGATGGTCGGCTCCGTCAGCGGCAGCAGAGACAGCTCCTGGAGAGAGGCCGTGAGAGAGGGGATGGGGGGGAGAAGCAGTGAGGAAGGGGAGAGGGATGGAGAGTGGGGAAAATGATGGGGCAGGAAAAAGGGGATGGGGGGTACAAGGGGATGAGGGTAGAACCAGTGAGGAAGAGGTGGGGACAAGGGAATGAGGAGAAAACCAAGTAAGAAGAGGATGGGTAGAAATGGAGACAGGGAAGAGGATGAGAGTAGAGGGAGTGAGGAAGAGGATGAGGTGGGGAGAGAATCAGTGAGTAGAAAAGGATGTGGGGGTGGAAGCAGTGAGGAAGGGGATGGGAGGAAAGCAGGTGGGGAAGAGGATGGGGGTAGAAGCAGTGATGAGGGATAGAAAAAGTGAAAAAGGGGATTGGGGGCAAAGCAGCGAGGAAGGGGATGGGGGGATAGGAGGCAGCACCCCCAAACCCCATCCCAGGGCCCTACTTGTTTCAGCTGCCTCATTAAAGCCTCTCCGGGCCGCAGCCCCTCATCCTTCCGCAGCTTCTTGCGGGAAGCTGGGACCCGCTCGTTGGCCTTCTGCACACGCTTGGGCTTGGTGGCCGCTGGCTTCCGGGCGATAGAGGGATCCTGGGGAGGGACAGAAAGAGGAGATCAACCTGGGCTGAAAGAAGCCCCACAGCCATAACTTCCCAATCCCAACTCCACAACCATCCAACCCCAACCCCAGCAGCCTCACAGCCATCACCCCCAATCCCAGGCCCACAGCCATCACCCCTCAAACCATCACCCCCAGCCCTGCAGCCATCACCCTCCAATCCATCACCCCCTCAGTCCCAGCCCCACTGGCCATCACTCACCTCCCGGCCGAGCAGCAGCGGCTGTGGCCCCGCGGGGGTTCCCCGACTCTCCGGGTGCCCGTTGAGCTCCCCGGGGCTCTGTGCTGACAGCTGCACATTTTTAGCCCTCAGCAGCTTCTGCAGCAGGAGATGCCCAGCCTCAGAGCGGCCTCCCGGGGCCAGCAAGTTGTTGGTTTGGCCAGTACTGGGGTCACCATTGGCTTCTGGTTTTGCTGCTTCATCCCCATCCAGTTCACATTGGGCTGCTGCTGCTACTGCTGCTGTCTCCTCCTTGGGCTCCTGCTTCACCAACAGCTGGGGGGTGTCACCTGCCATGGAGATCCCCTCTGCCGCAGCCCCATTGACATGGGGGTCACCGGGCTCTGCTGGGTCCACGGTCGGCACTTCGGGGTCCCAGTGGCCGGACGCCAGCTCCGGGAGGGCTCCGCTGGGCTCTGTGGGGCTGGGGGCTGGAGCTGGGATCCCCGGCGACATCTTCTTTGGCTCTTGGGGGCTCTGCTCGGGGCTAGCGAGGTGTTGGGGGGCACAGCCCAGGGGCGAGGGGGCTGGTGGCGTGGGGAGCCGCACGAGGCCAGGCTGGGGGCCACGGGCAACCAAGGCGGCCTGGACCAGCTCGGCCAGAGGCTGCTGGCCCTGCACTGTCCGGCCCTGCTCGGCCCCAAAACCGGGCTGGGAGTCTGCGGGGGCTCCCGGCCGTGGCTGGAAGAGGGGGCCGAGTGGCCGAGGGGCCTGGCGGGCAACAGGGGCCGGGGTGCTGTAGTCCGGGGCCTGCCCGGGGAAGGGGCTGGGGGTCCGCAGCGCCTGGTTCTGCTGCAGCAGGTTCTGCTGGTGCCGCTGCACCAGGAGGGCCTGGAGCTGCTGCTGCTGTTGTGGGGTCAAGTGCCGCAGCTGCGGGTTCTTGGCCAGGACCCCCTGCAATTGGGCCCGGATCTGCCCCATCATGGGGCCAGCTACTTGCCCCAGAAGAGCCGGCACTGGCCCAGCTTTGTGCTGCCCAGGGCTCTGCAGCCGGGGTGGCTGCGGCTGCCCTTGCAGCGGCCCCTTGCCCGGCCCGCAGCCGCCCAGCTCAGCCATGCTGGCCGCATCCCCATGCTGCTGGGTAGCCCCACCAGAGGCCAGCAGGGCTGCACCTGGTGGTGGCACTGCACTGGGTGCCCGCAGCACTGACTGCGAACCCAGGTTGCCACCCAGCTGTGAAGAGGCCAAGAGCAGCTGCTCAGCCTGGTGTTTGGAGGCTGGGGGCTCCTGGGGACCCCCAACTCCCAGCCCCGGTGGGTTGAGGGGGCCCTGCGGCTCCTGCAGCTGCACCCCGCTGTCACTGCCCTCAGCAGGGAGGGTGCTGCCCTCCAGCCCTGCCGCCGGCTGCATTCCCTGACTCAGGTGCAGCACAGGTGGGGGCTGGCCCACCCCCCCGTGCTGCGGAAAGTGCTGCATCGAGCCCTGGCCCAACCCCAGGAGCCCTGGCTGTGGGGTGGCCACCGAGTTCTGCTGCTGCTGCGGGTTCGGCAGCGGCCGCGACTGCCCCAGTTGCTGCGACAACACGAGCCGGTGGCTCAGCATCCCCCCTGGAGTCTGTGGGGTTAACTGGGGAGAGCCCAGTACCCGCTGCTGCTGCTGCTGGTGGGGGGTCAGGAGAACCTGCCGCTGCGGCTGGGGGTGCCCCAGCACCGCCTGGTGCTGCCCGTGGCCCAACAAGCTGGGTTGCTGCTGCGGCGAGAGCTGCTGCACCAGTAAGTTCTGCTGGCTGCCCATCAGTCCCGGCTGCTTCGGCACCATGGGCTGCCCTGCGGCACCTGGCTGCGCAGGGGCTGCTTGCTGCTGTCCCAGTAGGCCGGGCTGTCCCACCATCGGCGCGGGCTGCAGCGACGTCTGGCCCAGCATCCCGGGCTGCTGCAGCGATGTCTGCGCCATCAGACCCTGCGCCTGCAGCGACGTCTGTCCCATCACGCCTGGTTGTTGCATTGCAGCCTGTCCCATCACTCCCTGCTGCTGCAGCGACGCCTGTCCCATCACACCTGGCTGCTGCATCACTGCCTGTCCCATCACTCCCTGCTGCTGCATCGTTGCCTGTCCCAGGACACCCTGCTGCTGCATCGTTGTCTGTCCCATCACTCCCTGCTGCTGCTGCAGTGATGGTTGAGCCATGACACTTTGTTGCTGCTGCTGCATTGATGCTTGGCTCATCACGCCCGGCTGCTGCATCGATGTCTGACCCAGGACACCCTGCTGCTGCATCGCTGCCTGGCCCAAGACAGTCTGTTGCTGCATTGATGCTTGGCCCAGGACACCCTGCTGCTGCATCGCTGCCTGGCCCAGGACACCCTGCTGCTGCATCGCTGCCTGGCCCAGGACACCCTGCTGCTGCATCGCTGCCTGGCCCATCAGGCCAGACTGTTGCATCGACGCCTGTCCCATCAGGCCGGGCGGTGGCTGCTGCTGTTGCTGCATTGACACTTGCCCCAGCATGTTCTGCTGCTGTTGTTGCTGCAGCTTCTGTGCCAGCTGCATCCTCTGCAGCTGCCTCTCCTGCATCAAGCGGCTGTCAGCGGTCGCCAGCCCACGCAGTGCAGGGTTCCCAGCGAAGAAGGCGCCGGAGCTGCCAGGTACTGGGGTGCCGCCCACACCCTGCTGGCCCATGAAGGACAACCCCTGCTGCACGGCCATGGACACGCTGCCCTGCGGCAAGCGCAGCCCCCCAGGCTGCCCTGGCTGCACAGGAGGCAGCCCCTGAGCCCCCACCATGCTCCCTGTAGGCTGCTGGACACCGTGAGCCGACAGCAGCTGCCCTGGGAGCTTGGAGAGGAGCCGGGGGCTCTGTGAGGGGCTCAGCGCCAGGACGGCCGACGCCTGGTGCTGCTGCTGCTGCTGCTGTTTGTTGCGGTACTCGGTCATCAGGTTCGTGTGCTCCTTCTGCTGCTTCCGCACCTGTTGGGGAACACGGGCTGGGCTCAGCACTGGGGGATCCCCAGCACCAGGGATACCCCACCCCAAAGTCACCAGGGACACCTCGGTAGAACCAGGGATGCTCCATCCCATCACTACCAGGGACATTCCTCTGACACCCTGGGCACCCCACTGGCACTAGGGAAGCCTCAAGGACACCCCATCAGCACCAGAGAACCGGATGTCCACCCACTCTGGGTGGACTGACCTGGTCCAGTTGCTTCTGGATTTTGCTCTGCTGCTCCGTGACCAGCTTGAGCTTCTCCGCGTCAGCCTCAGGGAACTCCCTGCCGGCCTTCTTGGCCGTGCGCTGCTTGGCACACAGCGCCTTGCGGGACTTGCGATGGGCCCCGATCTGCTCCTCCAGCACCTTCAGCTGCATCTGCAGCAGCTGCTGCGTGTGGAACAGCCACTCCTCGTACTGCCGCTGGTCGGCCTCGTCTGCGGGGACAGGCAGTGGGGTCAGTGGAAGCAGGCAGAGGGGTTGGGGACAGACAAGGTATGGGGTTGGTAGGAAAGAGGTTGGTGGGGAGAGGGAGGGGAGGCAGCAGGGTCAGGCAGCAAGGTTAGTAGGGACAGATTCAGGGTTGGGGTGATGGAGGAAAGGGGTTGGGGTCAATGGGAAAAGAAGCAGGATGGGGGGGGGAAGCTGGGTGCTCTGGCAGGGGGATTGGACTAGATGATTTTTTGGGGTCCCTTCCAATCCCTAATGATTCTATGATTCTGTGGGTCAGGAGGAAAGGGACTGGGATAGGCAGAGAGAGAAGGTCTGGGATCAAGTGGGAAAGGGGTCAAGGGGAAGAGGGGTTTGGGGGNAAAGGGGTCAAGGGGAAGGGGGGTTGGGGGGCGAAAAGGGGGAGAAGGTTTGGAGTCAGCAGGGACTGGGGGGAAAAGGAAGCAGGGTCAGCAGGGAGGAAAAAGGGTTTGGGGTCGGCAGCGGAGAGGAATCAGGATCAGCAGGAAGAGAGAGCAGGATCAGCAGGGAGATCCCGAGTGGGAATGGGGTCAGTGGGGAAATTGGGATCAGGGCCAGAGTGAAGAGGAGGTGCAAGGTTAGCAGGGAGACCCTGAAATGGTCCAGAGTCAGTGGGAAGACCTCAAAAGGATCAGGGTCAGTGGGAAGACTCCAAGAAGGACTGGGATCATCAAGGAGAGGGCTCAGGGTTGGAGAGGAGATCTCAAGAGGGACTGGGGTTGGAGAGAAGCTATTGAAGAGGGACTGGGGTTGGAGAGAAGCTATTGAAGAGGGACTGGGGTTGGAGAGAAGCTATTGAAGAGGGACTGGGGTTGGAGAGAAGCTATTGAAGAGGGACTGGGGTTGGAGAGAAGCTATTGAAGAGGGACTGGGGTTGGAGAGAAGCTCCCAAGAGAGCTCAGGGTCAGGGGGCAGGGCTCGGAGTCAGCACCACAACAGCACTCACTGATGACACCCTGTGCAAAGGTGGGGGGGTTGGGCCGAGCCTGGGTGGGGTCGGTGCCGCTTCGCTCCTGCCGGGAGACAGGGAGATCCATCAGACCCTGCCCCTTTCCCAGCACCCCACCATCTCCTCTCCAGAGCTCCACACCTCCCCAGGGAACCCCAACCCCGATCCTGAGCACTACGGGGATCCCCAGACCCCGCTCACCTGCCCACTCCCTGCCATCAGGTGATTCTGCATCTCGGAGACAGCTGGACCCCCAGATAGCCGCTGGGCCAGAAGGGAAACCTGTTGCCTTTTACGGGGAGAAAGAGGCCAAGAGGAGAGATGAGCCAGAGCCTGGCGACACCTACTGGCCCCCTGGCCCAGAGTCAGAGCCCAGGACCCTTACTGGCCCAGGGACCTCCGCTGGCCCCCCTGCCTCATTGCCCCCGACCCCTCCCCATCATCCTCTGCCCAGACCCCCACCCCTGCTCTCTGCCCTCCCCACTCCATACCTGTTCATGCCCGGGGCCACCCCAATGCTGCCCTGGGCCATCACCTTCTTGATGCCCTTCAAGGCCACCATCTTGGCCTTGGCAATGGGATCCATGATGTCCTCAGCCGCAAATTTATCCAGGTCTGTCAAGACAGAGACCCAGGAGATGGTGCTGCAGCCCCACAAAGCTTCAACCCCAGTGAAAAAGGGCCTTGTGCTCCCCCCATCACCCCAAAATCACCCCCCTCAGCCCGCAATCACCCCCCACCCA
>VXBP01006170.1:24372-34535 GCA_013400115.1 Rhinopomastus cyanomelas | reverse complement strand
AGACCCAGCTCCCTCAGCCTCTCCTCATAAGGGAGGTCTTCTACTCCATCACCTTTATGGCTCTGCGCTGGACTCTCTCCAGCAGCTCTGTGTCCTTCTAAAACTGAGGGGCCCAGAGCTGGACACAAGATTCCACATGTGGTCTCAGCAGGGCAGAGTAGAGGGGGAAGACAACCTCTCTCCATCTACTAATCACCTCCGTTCTGATCCACCCCAGGATGCCATTGACTTTTTTGGCCACAAGAGCACACTGCTGGCTCATGGCCATCCTGCTGGCCACCAGGACCCCCTGGTCCTTTCCTCCTGCACTGCCCTCCAACAGGTCAGTCCCCAGTCTCTGCCGGGGTTGTTCTTGCCCAGATGCCAGACTCTACACTTGCCCTTGTTATAGTTCGTTACACTTCTCCCTGCCCAGCTCTGCAGCCTGTCCAGGTCCTGCTGAGTGGCAACCCAGCCTGCTGGGGTGTCAGCCACTCCTCGCAGCTTTGTGTGATCAGCAAATTTGCTGACAGGGCACCCTAAGCTCTCATCCAAGTCATTAATGACTAGATTGAGCAGTACTGGTCCCAGTACCCACCCCTGAGGGACTCCACTAGATCCAGGCCTCCAACTAGACCCTGTCCCACTGACCACCACTCTCTGGCTTCCACCCTGCAGCCAGTTCATGAGCCACCTCGCTACCCGACCATCCAGACTACACTGTCCCAGTTTGGCTGTGAGGATGCTGTGGGAGACTGTGTCAAACGCTTCACTGAGGTCAAGACAGGCCACATCCAGTGCTCTGCCATCATCTATCCACCTGGTTATGCCCTCATCAAAGGCTGTCAGGTTGGTCAACATGACTTCTCTTGGGTGAAGCCATGATGACTGCTCCTAAAGACCGTCCTGTCTTCGATGTGCCTGGAGACAGCGTCTGGGACAAACTGGTCCATCACCTTTCCTGGGATGGAGGTCAGACTGACCAGTCTACAGTGACATTTGCTAGCCCCCAGTCTCACTGCACCTCAGTCCTGCTCTCAACCCCAAAATGAAGCAACTGAAGCCTTTGACCCCAAAATGAGGTAGCTACAGCCCCACCAAGAGGCCTTGACCCCAAATAAGGAGGCTGCAGCCCCCTCAGAGCCCTTGACCTCAAACAGGGCAGCCAGAGCCCTCAACTCCCAGAGTCCTTAACCCCAAAGTGGGGCAGTCACAGGGCTCCCAGACCCTTCCATCCCCAGAGTCCTTCACCCCAAATGGGAGAGCTGCAGCCCCCCCAGAGCCCTTAACCCCAAACAGGGCAACCAGAACCCTCAACCCCAAACAGGGCAGCCAGAACCCCCCCAGAGTCCTTCAGCCCCAGAGCCTCCAACCCTCAACCACAAATGTGGCTGCTAGAGCTCTCCCAAAGCCCCCACGCTCCAAAGCACTTGACCCCAAAGTAGGTAGCCACAGCTCCTCCCCAGAGCCCTCGATCCCAAATGAGGCTGCCACAGCCCTTGGTCCCCAGAGTCCTTGACCGCAAACAGGGCAGTTACAGCCCCTCCACCTCAAGTCCTTGACCCCAAATGGGGCAGATACAGCCCCCCTCCAGAGTCCTTGACCCTAAATGGGGCAGCTGCAGCCCCTCCAGAGCCCTCCACCCCCAGAGTCCCTGATCCCCAACCCTAAATGGGGCAGCTGCAGCTCCCCCAGAGACCCTGACCCCAAACGAGACAGTCATAGCCCTCAACCCCAAACAGGGCAGCCACAGCACCCCCCCCCGGAGCCCCTCAACCCCAAACAGGGCAGGCACAGCCCTCCTGCAGCCCTCCACCCCCAGAGCCCTACCTGGATAATCCTGCTTGAGACTGGGGAAGTTCATGTTCGCGTAGAGGACGGGTGAGATGGTGGAGAGTTCACCCAGCTCCTCGTCCTTCTCCCAGCGCTGCAGGCTGCGCTGGTTGTAGGACAGCCCGTCGCCCTCCCCCTCTGTCGTGGGGGTTGTGGGGGTCGAGGGGGTGGTGGCAGCTGAGCTGCTGGCCCAGGGGCTCTCAGGTTCGCAGTGGTCAGGGCTGAAGAAACCACTTCGCTCCCTGTTGTTGGGGTGAGGGATGTTGTGGATCAGGAAGAGGGTGGGAGGTTCCCCAACACCCTGGGGTTTATCCCCTACAAAGAGACCAGTCCCAGCTCCTCCAGTTCCCCCAAGACCCTGAGGTTAGAGAGGCTGGTCCCAGCTCCCCCAGTTCCCCCAATACCCTGGGGTTTATCCTCTAGAGAGAGACCAGTCCCAGCACCCCTACTTGCTCCAACACCCTGGGGTTTACCCTCTATAGACAGACTGGCCCCAGCTGCCCTAGTTCCCCCCCAACACCCTGGGGTTTACCCCTTACAGAGAGACCCACCCCAGCTCCCCCGGTACCTGTTATCGAGGAATGGGGACTGGCAGACGCTGGAATACGAATCCAGGGAGACGTTTCCAGAGAGGGAGCCCAGGGAAACGCTCCCTGCAAAGGGGAAAGGGAGACAGTGAACACCAGTAGCTCCCAGTACGTCCCCAAATCACTTCCCAGAGCACTGAGGGAGGTTCAGGAGTCTGATGGCTGCTCACTGCTGCTCTTTGAGCACCTCAGCCCCAATAAGGCCTTAGAGAATCAAGAGGGTTAGAACAGACCTCCCAGCTCATCCAGTCTAACCAGCACCCCAACCCCACCCTGCCCACTAAACCCTGTCCCCCAGGGCCACAGGGGCTTGAACCCCTCCCCCACCTCCTTGGGCAGCCTGTTCCAACCCCTGACCACTCTGGCAAGGAAGAGATTGCTCCTGATGGCCGACCTCACCCTCCCCTGGGGGAACTTGAGGTCATTTTCTCTCATCCTGGGGAGAAGAGATTAATCCCCCCTTCTCTCCAACCTCCTCTCAGGGAATAAGGGCTCCCCTCAGCCTCCTTCTCTCCAACTCCCTAGTGTCCTCTGCCTCTCCCCATCAGCCCTGTCCTCCAGCCCCTTCCCCAGCTCCATTGCCCTTCTCTGGCCCTGCTGCAGCCTCTCAACATCCTTCTTGTTCTGAGGCACCCAAACTGTCCCCAACAGTCGAGGTGCAGCCTCACTGGTGCCCAGCAGAGGGGCAGGACTCTCTGCTCCTGTTGGCCCCAGGTCAGGATGCCAGTGACTACCTTGGCCACCTGGGCACCCTGCTGGTCAACCAATACCCCCAGGTCCTTCCGCCCAGCAGTTCTCCAGCCCCTCAGGACTCACTGAGAGTCAGTCCTGCCCTTCTCACCCCTCCTCCACCCATCCCTGATCGATGCAGCCCAGCTCAGGGCCACACTGCCTGCACCCACCCTGCCCCGGGAGCTGCAGCTCTCCCTGCAGGAACGGCCGCTGTCCCCGGCTGGGGTCCTGCCCTGCACCACCAGCCTCTATTGCTGCCGCCACACAGTTGAGGGGCTGCTCCCCGCGCTCTGTTGAGCCCAGGACATCCTTGAAGAGCTGCTGAACGTCTTTGCTCTCCATCTTGGGCAGCTCTGGGGAGTAGAGTGGGAGAAGAGGATGCTGCGAATCTCAGGGTAACAGAAAACAACAGAGAAACACAGGGGGTCCTGCTCCTTCAGGTCTCTGGGGTTGGTGATGGGGACCTCAAGAGATCTCGGAGGTCAGTGGCGGTGGCTGTAGAGGTTGTCTGGGGTCAGTGAGAGATTCTTGGTAGCCTTAGGGAACCTCTAAGATGGGTGAGGAGGTGGGTCTTGTGGGGTCTCCAAGAGTCTCCAAGAGGTTGGTGAGGGGAATCTTGGTAGCCAACACCAGAGATCCTCTAAGGCAAGGAAGGTCTCAGGGGTTTGAGAGGGTGGCCTTAGGTAAATGCTGGGGTTGGTGAGGAGGGTCTCAAGGGGTCCTCACCTTCCGTGGGGATCTTGTCAAGGTCAGAGCTCAGTGCACCCTCACCCGGGGTGGCCGGTTTCTCAGAGTCCCCAGGATCTGGGGAATCCTTTGGCTCATCAGCCCCTACGAGGAAGATTCAGCAGCTACCATCAGCGCTTCAAACGACCCCCTCCCCAGAGCTCAGGGATCGCGACTTCCCAAGGCCAGGACCCATCCCCTTTTTAAAGGAGAGAGCGGGAGTCCTCCAGGGCCGGGCTGCACCACGCGGGGGCGCTCTAGGCGCCGCTCTAGGAGCCCCAGCGGGAAGGAGTCACGTGAGTTAACCATAGAGTTACCCCACCCCCCGCATAGAGCGGCCATCGGGCACTTCCGCTCTAGCCCGCGTCTCGATAGCCCATGGAGGACTCGGGGGTCCGAGTGGGATCTGGGGGAGGTCTTGGGGTGTCCCCAGGGCTCACCCAGGTCCTCAGCCTTCGCGTCGTCTTTGCCGTCGTCATCTGGGGCGGCGGCGCTGCCGTCGGTGCTGTCGTCCCCTGTGGGGCACAGCAGGCCTCAATGGGGGTGTGGTGTAGAGGGGACTGGGACCCCATCGCTGTCCCCAACCCCACCAGTGGGGTCCTCCTACACCTGTCCCCGGGGTTCGTCCACAACAGCCCCAATGTCTTCCAACAGACTCCATGGTCCAACAACCCACCCTGGAGACCTCCAACAACCCCCAAACAACCACCTCTGGGTCCCCCAACCGACCTCAACCACTCCAGTGGTACCCCAATAACCTCCACAGATTCCCCCAACAGCCCCAAACAACTCCTGGGATGCCCCAACAACCTCAGGGGTCCCCCAACAATCCCCAGGGTTGCCCAAAAATCACCAAGATCCCCAAACCACCCCCAACCACCTCAGGGGTCCCCCTACCACTCCTAACAATCTCAGTGATACCCCTACTCAACCCACATGTTCCCCAAGCAGGCTCAGGGGTCCCCCACAAATCACCTCAGAGGTCTGCCAACCACCTCAGGCATCCCCCAACCCCCCCAGTAACCCTATGTGACCCCGCTCAAGGACAGTGGCCAAAGGTTACTCACCTCGGGGATGCATGGGGGTCTCTCTCCTGTCAGGGGGAACCCCCTGCAGTGCCCCAGCCAGGTTGGGGTCCCCCTTGGGTCGCGGGGCTCCCTGTCCCAGGGAGGGGCGAGCGGCCCCGTCTCCCACCCCGCCTGCAGCCAGCAGCGCCTTCCGGCTCAAGTCCATCAGCGCCTTCCCAAAAAAGGCCTCCTGCCCAGGGGGAGCCGCCATCAGCACCTCTGAGAGGAGTCCCCACAGGGTCCCCTCCGTCCATCCCCACCCTACAGCCATCCCACCTGCAGGTAGGGGGGAAACATGTCCTCCAGTTTGCTCTTCTTCCTCCCCCGCCGCTTCTTCTTCTCATCCCCCTCTGCTGAACCCGGATCCAGGCCACCCTCGACTGGGAGGTCACCCGGAGCCCCTACAACAGCCACCCCCACCCCGTTAACCTCGTCCCCCAACACCAGAAGGGTCTGGAGCTGTTGGGGTGAGGCCAGAGGAGGCCATGGGGATGATCACAGGGCTCTGGGGACAGGCTGAGCACTGTTCAGGTGGAGAGAAGGCTCCAGGGGGACCTTCTAGCACCTTCTAATCCCTGATAGGGGCTGTCAGAAGGCTGGGGAAGGCTGTTCCCAAGGGCAGAGCGTGATAGGACAAGGGTTCTGGTTTGAAAGCTCGAGAAGGGCAGAGTGAGGCTGGACAGGAGAACAAAGTTCTGGAATGTGAGGGTGGGGGATCCCTGGAACAGGCTGTCCAGAGATGGGGGTAAAGGCCCACCCCATCCCTGGAGCCATTCAAGGTCAGGCTGGATGGGGCTCTGGGCTGGGAAATGATGGCCCTGCTTGTTGTGGGAGGTTGGACTAGAACCCCTTTTGGGGGTCCCTTCCACCCTCTATGGTTCTATAAAGGGTTTGGGGCTGTTCCTACAGCACTGTGACAGCCCTGTGGGGGTCACCCCATGCTCTGTCTCCATCCTGAGGGGACAAGAAGGCAGCAGGGACAGGGAAGGGATGAGGGATGGGTGTCACTGGGCCCTACCATCCTCAGGGTGCCCCTCAGCACTCAGCCCCTCACGCCCCACGTCGGCCAACACCACCGAGACCTTCTTGAGCCGGGTGTTGGACTTGCGCTGCCGCACCATGAAGCCACCGATCCCTGGTGGGTGGTAGAAGAAGAGGTCACAGAGGAGGGTTTTAGAGGGGTGGGGTGTCTGACCCTGGTGGGGCAGCCCCAAATGACGCTCACCGGGCCGGTAGGGCTTCCTCTTCCTCTTCTTGCACTCCTCAGGGTCCTCCAGCCCCTTCCCTGAGTCTACATCAGCCCCAATGTCACGGTCAGGGCTGGCCGGAGCCTCCAGTTTGATCTCACACTCCATGTGCTCAACACCCACTGCTGGCGGAGGGGAGATGGCACCACATTAATGGGGTCCCCAAACACCCCCCTGTCCCCATCCCACCCCAGCTGATCACTGGAAACCTCACCTTCAGCTTTGAGCAGCTCCTCAGACTCCAGGTCTCCATCCTTCTTGTCATCAGGGCCCAGGGGCTCACCCCCCTCCAGCCCTCCATCCCCGTTGAGGGCACCGGGGCGGCCCCCTTTGCGCTGCCGCCGCTTGTGCAGGGGCGAGAGGGAGAGGTTGCGCAGCACTGCCATCCCAGTCTCCGTCAGCCACACTCCCTCGAAGCGGAAATACTGGGGCTCTGCAGGAAGAGAAACCAGGGCTTCTGGGGGGCAGAAATCCACAGTATTGGGGGACCAAAACAATCATGGGGACCAAAACTGTTTAAGCCCGGGCTGGATGAGGCTCTGGCCAGCCTGATCTAGGGTGGGGTAGGAACTGGATGATCCTGTGGTCCCTTCTAACCCTGACTGACTCGATGACTTGGTCTAGGTGATCCTGCTGTGGCAGGGGGATTGGACTAGATGATCTTTTGAGGCCCCTTCCAATCCCTAATGATTCCATGACTCTATGAAAACTGGTGCTGGGGGACCAAAACCAGTACTGGAGGACAGAATACCAGTGCCGGGGGCAGAAAATGACAGTATTTTGGGTAGAAAACCAGTGTTGGTGTCAGAACACCAGCACCAGGGGCCAGAAGTGGTGCTGAGGGCAGAAAGTGAGCACTGAGGGGCAAAACCCTACAATATTTGGGCCCAAAACCAGTGCTGGGGGCCAGGAAACTAGTGGTTAAGGGCAGAAAACCAGTACTGGGGGACACAGCATGCACTGGGCCCAGCCCAGGGAGCCAACAGCCCCACTGCCAGCCCCACACCTACCCGGCTCCTTGGCCTTGGCAATCTCTGCGGGCGGCACGGGCACTGCAGAGGGAAAGGCAGATGCAGCAGTGAGTCCCTGTATCCCCCCAAAACCAATCCCTCTTGGAGAGCTCCCCAGCCCACGGTGCTCACCCGTCGGTTTGACCACGTAGGGCTGGCAGGCGCTGCAGTCGAAACCCTCATCCGCCGCCTGCTCCACTTCCTCCTCGGTGAAGAGGCTGTCGCACGCCGCGTGCAGCCACCTGCGGAGCAGCGGAGAGCCCGCGTCAAGCGCCCGAACCCCCACCCGGCACCAGCGGCACCTCCCGGCAGCGGCGCTCACCGATCGCAGTGGCGGCACTGGATGAGCAGGTCGTCCTCCACGTATTTCTGGCGGCAGAAGGGGCAGACGACGAGGCTGGCGCAGGGGGCACAGTGGGTGTAGTTGTTCTGCCACTCGCAGTGGAAGCCGGGCGACGCCGCCCCGCACTGCACACAGCAAACGCACCTGGGGAGATGGGTTTGGGGGGGTCCAGTGGGTCACAAGAGCCCAGAATGACTGAAGCTGGAGAAGCTCTCTGGGATCATGCAGCGCAGGCCACGGCCCCCCCGCATCAGCCAGAGCAGGGCGCTCGGGGCCACCTCCAGTCTGTCCTTCAACACCTCCAGGGATTGGGGCTCCCCCACCGCCCTTTCCAGATCATTCCATGGTCTGATCCCCTTTTCCATGAGGAAGGGCTTCCTAACATCCAACCTAACGCTGCCCACAGACCCCTAAAAGAGCCCTATAGTCCCTCTACAGATCCCCTTTGAGTCTTATAGACCCCATAGTGCTTCCTAATATCCAACCTAAACCTCCCCACAGAGCCCTACGGACCCTCTATAGACCCCCACTGAGCCCCACGGACCCTCTACAGACCCCCACTGAGCCCTACAGATCCTCTATAGACCCAGCCTAACCCTCCCTTAGTGCAGCTTCAGGCCCTGCCCTCTCGTCCTGGTGCTGGATAAAAGGTAACCAGGAAAAGAACTCGACACCCCCCACCCCCCCAACTTCAATCTCCCTTCAGGGAGCTGGACAGAGGGAGAAGGTCCCCCTGAGCCTCCCCCAGCCTCTTCTCATCAGTCTTTCTCTCTAGTCCCTTCCCCAGCCTCATTGCTCCTCTGGACCCACTCCAGCCCCTCAATCTCTTTCTTGCAGTGAAGGGCCCACAACTGCTTCCAGAACTCAAGGGGAGACCTTCCCAGTGCCCAGTACAGAGAGGGCAACCCCATCCCTGGTCCTGCTGGCCACACCAGTGCTGATCCAAGCCAATATGCCACTGGCCTTCCAGGCCACCCAGGCACCCTGGTGGTTCCTGTTTACCCAGTTGTCACACAGCAGGGTCCCAGCTCCCTCTCTTCTGAGCTGCTCTCCAGCTACTCTTCCCCCAGTCTGCAGCTGCAGGGGGTCTGAGGGGCTAGAACCAGCCTTGAGCATCCTCTTTGGTGGGTCCCTCAGTGCCCCCCATCAACTCACCACTTGCATTTCCAGCCTCCCTTGGGCACAGTCTGCAGCGGGGGGTCGAGGCAGTAGGTGTGGTAGCTGATGTCACAATCGTCGCAGAGCAGCAGGCGCGAGGGGTCCGAGGCTTTGCCGCACACCTCGCACACGATGCACTCCACACAGCGCCAGCCCTTCAGCAGCATCACCTTCGTGATCTGGGGATGGAGAGGAGGAACAGGGGAGCGTGTGAGACCTGGGTATGTGGTCATGCGGGTCCCCCGGGGCCTTGCTGCAGCCACAGGGGGCACCCAGGACTTATTGCAGCTGTAGGAGACATTCCAAGTCTCCTCATGGCTGTAGGAGACACCCCAGGGCTTCTCATGGCCATAAGGATTATTCTGGGTCTTGGTAGGGCCATAGGGGACATCCAGGGCTTCTCATGGCCGTAGCGAACACCTCAGGGCTTGTAAAGACCATGGGAGACACCCCAAAGGGTTCTCATGGCCATGGGGGCCAACCCAGGGCTTGGCAAGGCCATAGGAGATGCTCCAGGTCTTGGTGTGACCAAAGAGGATGCCCTAGGGCTCCCATGGCCATAGGGGACACCTCTGGGCTTCCTGTGGCCATGGGGGATGTTCTGGGTCTTGGTGGAGCTGTGGAAGACACCTCAGGGTTTCCTCATGGCCGTGGGGGATACCCCAGGGCTTCTCATGTCCAAAGGGGACACCCCAGGGCTTTGTATGGCCATGGGGGATGTCCTGGGTCTTGGTGGGGCCATGGAGGACTTCCTACGGCCCTAGGGGACACCCCAGGGCTTCTTGTAGCAGTGGGTGACACCTCAGGGCTTCTTATGGCCATAGTGGACACCATAGAGCTTCTCACGGTTGTGGGGGACCCATGGCTACAAGGGATACTCCAGAGCTTCTTGTTGCCCTCAGGGACACTCTCGCAGCCTGTCCATCCTTCCCCAGGCCCCAGGAGGGTCCCTATTAGTATCCCAGCAGTGCCCACCCAACACTGGGACCAACACAGTTTCCCTGACCTTGCTGTTGACGCAGTAGGGGTGATAGCACTGGGAGCACTGGGAGCAAGCAAGGAGGTGGCCTTCAGCCCCACGGCCAAAGCTTCCGCAGACCACACACATGTCCTGGGGGGAGAGAGTGAGAGTGAGTGTGAGAGGAGCCAAGCTGGGGGAAAACACAGGAGTCTTCCTGTTTGTCTGTCTGTCCATCTGTCCAAATCACAGAATCAGAGGCTGGAGAAGCACTCTGGGATCATCCAGCCCAGCCCATGGGCCCCCATCAGCCAGACCAGGGCACCCTCCAGTCTGTCCTTCAACACCTCCAGGGATGGGGCCTCCTCCACTGCCTGGGCAGTCCATTCCAGGTTCTGATCCCCCTTTCTGTGAGAAGAGCTTCCTAACATCCAACCCAACCCTGCTCATGGAGACCTACAGAGCCCGACAGACCAGCATAGGTCCCACAGATGACCAGAAAGCTGCAGAGAGCCCACATACC
>VXBP01006169.1:312798-324977 GCA_013400115.1 Rhinopomastus cyanomelas | reverse complement strand
TGGATGTTTGGGAGGGTCAAGTGCCCGTGTACACTCCCCTCCTGGAGGGCTGCAGGAAGAAATGCAGCAAAGCTCAATGTCTATAGATATGTGAAAGGTGGGTGTCAGGAGGATGGAGCCAGGCTCTTCTCAGTGTCTTGTAGTGATAGGACAAGGGGCAGTGGGGTGTGAGCTGGAACAGAGGAGGTTCCACATCAGTATCAGAAGGAACTTCTCCACAGTGAGGGTGACAGAGCCCTGGAACAGGCTGCCCATGGGGGTTGTGGAGTCTCCTTCTCTGGAGATGTTTAAAACCTCCCTGGAAGTGTTCCTGTGTGACTTGGTCTAGGTGATCCTGCTGTGGCAGAGGGAATGGTCTGGATCATTTTTCAAGGTCCCTTCCCATCCCTAATGTTCTGTGATTCTGTGAAAGCTCTTCACTTGGCTCTCATCTTTAGATGGTATCAAGGTTTGGGTGGTGGGAATTACAGGGAGACATCGCTCTCTTTCTCAGAGTAGAGTAGAGCAGAGGGGAGTAGAACTAGTCCTTGGCCAGGCGCCATCTGGATCCAGCGTGTTGGTGCAAGAGCTGCACATGTCTCTGCGTGAGCTGAGGCCTGTCACAATTCCAGCAACGTTTTCATCTGTCCTTGAGACTGAAGGGCAGTCCCATGGGTGAGGGCATTTCTACTTCCACTGCAAACAGCACATCTGCTCTGATGCTAATGGGGAAGGCTCAGACTTGCCAGGGACGTGCAAGCACCTCCTGAATGAGCTATGGCCAGAGGCCCATGATTAAAGACTGCAGGCTGCAGGTCAGCTGAGGCTGCCAACAAGCCTCCTGAGCAGGGAGAAAACACTTAGAGCTGTCAAAGCACTTTAGAGGTACAATCCTCCTCGCTGGGCTGGGCTCCTTTTCTGGTGTTTTAATCACAGAACATCAGGGACTGGAAGGCACCTTGAAAGATCATCTAGTCCAATCCCCCTGACACAGCAGGACCACCTAGACCAAGTAAAACAGGAACATGTCCAGGTGGGTTTTAAACTTCTCCAGAGAAGGAGACTCCACACGGTCCCTGGGCAGCCCCTTCCAGGGCTCTGTCACCCTCACCCTGAAGAAGTTCCTTCTCATATTGATGTGGAACCTCCTCTGTTCCAGCTCACACCCTGTGCCCCTTGTCCTGTCATTGGAAGCCACTGAGCAGAGTCTGGCTCCCTCCTCCTGACACCCACCCTTCACATATTTATAGACACTGAGGTCACCCCTCCATCTGCTCTTCTCCAAGCTAAAGAGACCCTGCTCCCTTTAATAATGTCACCTCTTTGTAACGAAGGGATTCATCTTGTGAGCAGCGAGTTCCCCGTGACAGATGCACCTCACCTGAGCAGCAGTAGTGTGCATCTTTAAAGGACTGGGGCTCCACAGCGCGATGGAGAAGAGTCTGCTGCTCGCAGCTCCAAGGTGGGGTGTCCCTTTGCTCCAGAGTTTCACCAGGTCCCTTAGACTACTCTTTCAGATTGAGACCCTCCTCTTCTAATATTCAAATCTCAATGAATGAGGAACTAACTATACGACTCTTTAGAGGGACTGTGGTAAAGGCATCCAGTGCTGGAGACGAAAGCCTGCAAGAGATCAAACATGTTATAGTCATTCCTTTTTCTATATTTAATCTACTTTCCTCGTTTGAATTGTTGGGGGTGGAGAACATCCTGGCTCTGCTGACTCCTGTCAGCTCCAGTAGTACAGCCCTCTGGGTATAGCCGGCATAAAGCTTTGTCCAGACAGTCATTGTGCCCGTAACTTTTCCTAGTTCTATGTGTCTTAACACAGGAACTGAGGAAACATTTGCACTTCTTTATTTTAATGGGGAAAAAATGATGGCTAAACCACATCTTGGCAGGAGAAGGAGAGATAGGTGCGTCGGCTACCATTTCGTATCGCTTGCTTTATGTTGGCTAATTGTCACCTCGACCTGTTTCCACTTAGAATTGAGGACAATGCTGGGCATGGCTGTAATTTTTTTTTTTTGTCAAACCTGCTGTCATTGTAGAAGATAAAAAGACATTCAGAGCAGACTGCGTGTGGTGGAAGATGGTTGTTTTCATTTTGTCACACACGGTGTTAGATTGTACCCCTGAGCTGTGGAACGGGCTTGTCAGCAGGCTACCACATCAGGTCCTTTTGTGTTTGTTATTTCTGGTTCATCCTGGTCGTGTTCCTGTGCAACTTGGTCTGGGTGATCCTGCTGTGGGGATTGGACTAGATGGTCTTCCAAGGTCCCTTCCAATCCCTAATGTTCTGTGATTCTGTACGATGAGGGAATTGGAAAAGTCATCAAGATGAGCTTATAGTACACAAGGGAAAATGGCAGCTAAAACCTGTTTTCCTGAAATAGAATCTATTAGAATGAACCTCCAAAGGTCATCTAGTCCAACCCCGTTACAAGAAGCAGGGACCTCTCTAACGAGATCAGGTTGCTCAGAACCCCATCCTGCCTGATGGTGAATGTCTCCAGGGATGGGGTGTCCAGCACCTCTCTAGGCAGCCTGTTCCAGAGATCCACCCCTCTCAGATTAAAGAACTTTTTCCTCATGTCCAGCCTCAAACTACCCTTTTCCTCTGCTCATTGCTTTGTCTTCTGCACAGCTACAGGTCTAGCTGGTTTTTGCTTTGAGTCTTGTAGTAGGGCAGTTTAGCCTTGAAGTCCCTGCTGTTGGTGACCATCCTCAGCAAGAGAAGTCCTTTGGTGTCCTGCACTGGGGGACTCGCTGGGAGGTGAGAAGGAAAGATGTGACTGGATCTAAGTGATCCTGCTCTGGCATGGGGGATTAGACTAGATGTTCTTTCGAGGTCCCTTCGTGTTCTGTGATTCTGTGATGAGCTGTTCCTGAGAGCTCAGCTGGTGCAAGTATGAGCCATCAAGGCTTCTTGCTTTGCTGGGGGAATAGACAATAAAAATACAAAGGGTCTTTTCTTATCCACAGAATAACTTGTAAAGACACACAAACAAGTAAGCACATAGAAGCTTTAGCCTTGGAAGCTTTACAATTTCTTGGCCTGACTTTCAGCCTTTCATCTGTGAACATTGAACCACCAGCCTGTAGTGTCCTCTGTTTTCCTCTTGTGAGTAAGAAGAAGCCAAGAAGCACATCTATTAAATATGAGAAAGCAAAAGAAGGGTGGAGAAATGGAGAACCCTATATTCAATGCAGTTGTTAATTTGTGTCCTGGTGGAGGTGTTTGAGACTCCTAGGTGTGACTGTAGCTTTTCATGACAGCAGTCTCCCTCTCCAGAGACATCTAAAACCCACCTGGCCATGTTCCTGTGTGACTTGGTCTAGGTGATCCTGCTGTGGCAGGGGGATTGGACTGGATGATCTTTCGAGGTCCCTTCCAATCCCTGATGTTCTGTGATTCTGTGATCTCCAGACCTAGTCTACTGCCTCATCAGTAGAGGGAAACAACTCTGGATTCAGGCAAGCTGTTGCCAGCATCTCCTGAATTGAGACACTGGCAGAAACTAGTCACAGAATCACTGAATAATTAGGGTTTGGAAGGGACCTCAAAAGATCATCAAGTCCAATCCCCCTGCCACAGCAGGATCACCTAGACCAAGTGGCACAGCAACGTGTCCAGGTGGGTCCAGTCCAATCCCCTACCACAGCAGGATCACTGAGATCTCATGTATTAAATTACAAGTTGGTGCTTGGGAGAGTAAAGTACTTTAGTAAGTCTGCATCATGGTTGCCAGGGAATTGTGAGAAGGAAGAAATGGAGAGAGGGAACAAGATAATCCCATCTCAAATGGAGTATAAAAAAATGATCATGTTGCTAACCGGCCAAAGGCCGTTGCCAGATGAGCTGGAGGATTTCCCCTGCTGGAGGGCAGCTGTTCAGGTATTTCTACGTTTGTGAGTAGCTGCGGCTCCCATTCAGCCCCCACCTCGCCCTGTTAGTTGGAGCGCATGGTATGGCACGACAGTCAGATGCTTAATTCAGCTGTGCAGTGACTGGAGTGGAAGGTTAGGAATCTATTTGTGAACATCCTGTTAAGTCACACTGCGCTGAAAATTGGCCAGTGTGTGGAGGCCCAGCAGATGCAGATAATCATAGCAAGGCTCTGAGTGTTCCTCTGATGTTCCTTAGCTTGGGTTACGCTGCGTTTGGCTTGGCTCGTTGGAAAACTTTTGGCGTCCGCTTAGCTGGGTTTCCTTTAACTCCTCTTAAAATGGTTTCAGGCTCTAAGTCCTTGTTGTAGACTCTCCCTACTCTCTGCAGATGATGTGCTTTTGTTCTGTTCTGGTGTGGCACGGTACAGCAGCAAGATTTTAAGGAAAAAGTAGCCAGAATCTAAAACTAGATTTCAGATAGCTTCACTTTGCTGTGCAGGGATTTATATCAATGAGCTCTGTCTAAATAAGCAGAGTTTTGTGAATGTTTTTATTATAGATATTTATTAATAAAATCAACTAAAATCCACTAACTGCTGACAAGCATGTGATGTGTCCCACCTACGTGAGCAGCAGTGCAGAAAAAGATGCTCAATTGGAAAGGAATCTGCTTGGACCAGAAAATAACAGGTACCTGAATGTGTTCTTCACAGAATCACAGAACATTAGAGATTGGAAAGGACCTCGAAAGACCATCTAGTCCAATCCCCCTGCCACAGCAGGATCACCTAGACCAAGTCGCACAGGGACATATCCACTGTTGTTCGTTGTGTTCAAAAAAGCATCCTCCCCTTCCTGTTTTGGAAAGAGCTTCATACTTCCTGCATGCAATCACAGAACATTAGAGATTGGAAGGGACCTCAAAAGATCATCTAGTTCGGTCTCCCCACCACAGCAGGATCACCTAGATCCAGTCACATAGGAACATGGCCAGGTGGGTTTTAAACATCTCCAGAGAAGGAGACTCTGTAACACCCCTGGGCAGCCCCTTCCAGGGCTCTGTCACCCTCAGTGGGAAGAAGTTCCTTCTCATACTGATGTGGAACCTCCTCTGTTCCAGCTGACACCCATTGTCCTTTGTCCTATCTTTATCTGCCCCTGAGCAGAGCCTGGCTCCATCCTCCTGACACCCACCCTTCACATAATTATAAACATTGATGGGGTCACCTCTCAGTCTCATCCTCTTTAAGCTCAAGAGACCCACCTCCCTCAGCCTTTCCTCATCAGGGAGATGTTCCCCTCCCTTCATCATCGTTGTGGCTCTGTGCTGGCCTCTCTCCAGTTCTCAGTCGAGATACTACTCTTATTGTCAGGTGAGACAGAACACTGCAAGTTAAACCTTGGGCTCAGTAGTTAGAAGCAGTGATAACGTGTTTGGTAGCCTTGTAGTGGTTCATTGGCACAAATTAGAAGTACACAGTATCAGTGTGTCACCGCTGGTTTGACCAGCATAAAGACAACTGTGGTTTCAGCCTGTGTTTCAGCAATATCTTTGCTTAATAACTGAAAGATGTGGGAGTTTTTCCCGTGTGCAAGAATGTGAAATCTCTTGTGAGTCACAGCAGATTGTGTATGATTGAGTTCATCTGAGCAATTAGCTGATGTGAGCTGAAGTGCCAGTCCAGTAAGTCCTGCAAGAAGACCCAGGACTCGGCCTTTGCTCCAGAATCTTACCAACATTTTGGTGTGACGTGGCTGGAAGACCAGTTGGAGCAGAAACCCTGAAAAGCCCAAGGGAAAAACACCATTTGCATTTCAGATCATTAGGGGTTGGAAGGAACCACCAGGAGTCACAGAGTCGGACTCTCCTCTGCTACAGCAGGACCACAGAACCTAAGACAGGTTACACAGAAACACATCCAGACAGGTCCAAAAAGTCTGCAGAGAAGGAGACTCCACAACCTCCCTGGGCAGCCTGTTCCAGTGCTCAGGAACCCTTAAAGAAATTTTTCCTCATATTGAGATCGAACTTCCTGAGCTCCAACTGACACCCACTGCCCCTTGTGCTGTCACAAGGTGCAAGTGAGAAGAGGCTGTCTCTTTCTTCTTGACACCCAGCCCTCTTGGATTTATAGACAGTGATTGAGTCCCCCTGTAACTGTCTCCTCTCTGAGCTGAGAAGTCACATGTCTCTCAATCAGTCCTCGTAAGGCAGGTGCTTCAGTCCCCTAACCATCCTCATGGCCCTCCATTGAACTCTCTCAACTGGATATCTCTCCTTTTTGAACTGGAGAGCTCAGAACTGGACACATTCCAGATATGGCTTCACTAGGGTGGAGCAGAGAGGGAGAAGAACCTCCCTTGATCTGCTGGATACTCTTCTTGATCCATCCCAGGACTCCAGTGGCTTTCTTGGCCACCAGAGCATATTGCTGCTCCATGGCGAACTACTTGTCCACAAGAACTCCAAGATCCCCCTCTATGAAGGTGCTCTCCAGTAGATGGTCCCCCAATCTGTATTACTCATCTCTAGAACAGGCTCTGCTCTAGACCCACTTGTCTTCTGTGATTTTTCTTTGGCAATGACATTTCTAGGATCTGTGTGTTGCTGTGTAGAGCACCACCTCTGTCCTTGAGAGCTGAAATCCATCACTCAGGCTTCTGAAGGTGGCCCATTTCATCCAGGCCCATCCATCCCTCAGATTTGAGCTCAGTCTGTAACTGTGCTGAAGTTAATTTGTCGGTTGTGGGGTTTTTGCCTGTGAGCCTTCCTTGCAGCCTGATGCTTGGGTGGGAGGACGTTGTGCAGGCTCACAGCAGCCTTTCTGAGTGTTGTGTGATCAGCAGCAACCAGACCTGCCACCACAGCTGAGCAGTGGTGGCTGCACTCATGTGTTTGGGGCTGTCTTGTGTTTTTTTTCTTAACCTTGAAGCCTTTCTGAGGCTGGGATGGACAGCACAGTCCCTGTGCCAGGCTCCTATCCTCAGCCCTCGCAGGCAGGAAGGCCACTGGGATTAGAGCTGATGCAGATGGCTGTGCTCCAAGGTGCACATTTCCTGCAAGAAAGCTCAGCTGAGAATGCTGCAAACCAGCTGGAAAACCAGGTCCTGGGCGAGGCTTCTTCACTGGAGCCTTTGCTGCAAAAAGCAGCCGGGATGTTCAGCAGTACCAGTCCTGCAGGCTTCCCCAAACTAGACGTCGCAGGAGGTGCTGTGATGGGGACACCATGGGCTGGTTCCTGGGTCCCTGCCTACCCCTGCAAAGGGAGGAAAACAGACTGAGTACGTTCAAGCCTGAGTTGGCTGTGGCTCTTGATAAGGATGTGCTGCTGTTTGGGCAGTGTTCCTGGGCAGCAGCATGGTGACTGCTCTGAAACTCTTGTGCTTCAAGTATGGGCTCCTGACCAGGGCAGCGTCGAGGCTCAAAGCTTCCTCACACCACGACTTGTCTCCTCCTGTCTTGCTGTGCTGGCTGTGAGTGTGGGACCAGCTCCTGCCCCACACCTCCCAGGGCAGTCACCTGCAGCAAATGAAGATGCTCCTGCATCCTCACTAAGGCAATGCTTCTCTCAACAGCCTTTATCACTTGCTTGCACACTGTTGTTTGAAATTATTAGGGTAAAAACCCTACTTTTGTCTGTTCCTGAAGTGGTGGTTTTGCTGGGCTCATAACCTTTCCAGAGCCTGCGGGTGCTGGTGTTTAGACACTCAGCTTTAGAAGAAGGGGATTTTCCCCAGAGCTGATGGCTCCCATCGCTCTTGCTGTGATCCAGATCAATGAAGCACTGCTGTTTGGCTTCCAGAGCAGCAGAGGACAAATGTCCAGTTGAACAATGGTGAATGTATGTGAGGGTTCCCTGCTCCACTTTCCATCCAGCTCTTGAGGCAGTACAGCTGTGCCACCTAAATATCTTGGCTGCTCCTCTCTGGTGCCTGTTCTGCAAGACATTTACTCCTGTCTTCTCGAAAACAAGAGAAATCTGCAGATGTTGAAAACATTGTGGTGAAATATGAGCTGTCAAGTCTAAGCTATAAAATAGCTCAGACTCTGTGATGTGCTGCTCTGATTCTGTAGTGCTTTGTTGTTTTTTAAATTAACTCTTACTTGGATTGAAAAATGAAGAAAATTAGGACAGAAATGGAGAATCAACAGAAATGTTGATTCATGTACTATGGGATTCCTAAAGTTATTTACAAGTCCATGGATTAGAGCTAAGAGAGAGAAACACCACCTCCAGCTTTCTCTTCTAAATTCAGTTTGACCTGGTTTGATGTCTGTCAGTTTTGCCTGACACCATAAAATCTGAATTTCTCTGAAATATTTTATGGACTAGAGGAGCTGTTCCACACTGTCCTCGGTTACAGACGGACCGTAGACTGGGTTCACTGATGTGCAAGTAACAGCAGCAGCAGCTTCCCCCGAGAGTAGCTTGCTCCTCACCAGCCTGTGCTAGGAGCATCAGCACACACTGGTCCAGGGACTCTGCAGCGCTTCAGCGTGATGCAGCAGTGTGGCCCCATCTCATCTCCTTTCCATCTCGCGTCCTATCTCTCCTCTTTCTGTCTCTCCCGCCTGAGTGCAGGTGAGATAGGTCACCAGGTCCTACACTGCAGGTCACCTTCCCCTATGCTACAGGCTTGGGGAAGAGTGGCTGGAGAACTGCTCAGTGGGAAAGGACCTTGGTGTGCTGACTGACAGCAGCTGAACATGAGCCAGCAGTGTGGCTAGGAAGGCCCATGGCATCCTGGCCTGCATCAGCAATCATGTGGCCAGCAAGAGTAGCAAGGTGATTGTCTCCCAGTACTCAGCACCAGTGAGGCCTCATCTTGATTACTGGGGTCACTTTTGGGCACCTCTGTAAAGGAAGGACATTGAGGTGCTGGAGCAGATCCAGAGAAAGGCAACAAAGCCAGTGAAGGGTCTGGAGAACAGGTCTGATGAGGAGCGGCTGAGGGAACTCGCATTGTCTGGAGTACAGGAAGCTGAGGGGAGACCTTACTGCTCTTTACAGCGACCTGTGAGGAGGTTGTAGAGAGGTAGGGGTCTGCCTCATCTCTTAAATCACTAGCGATAGAACAAGCAGAAAAGGCCTCCAGTTGTACTAGGGGAGGGTTAGACCGGACACTGGGAACAAATTCTTCCCTGACAGAGTGGTCAGGGATTGGAACAAGCTGCCCAGGGAGGTGGTAGTCACCATCCCTGGAGGTGTTCAAATAATGAGTAGATGGGGCCCTGGGGAACAGGGTTTAGTGGGCAGGGTGGGGTTGGGTTGATGATTGGACTTGGTGATCTTGGACAGCTCTTCCAACCTTGATGATTCTATGAACTGATGATGCTGTGATGTGTTGAGCATTAGTTACTCATTTGTAACTGCAGCGTAAAATCACAATAATCACAGAACATTAGGGATTGGAAGGGACCTCGAAAGATCATCCAGTCCAATCCCCCCGCCACAGCGGGATCATCTAGATCAAGTTTTCCAGGTGAGTTTGATCCCTTCTTAGTCCAGCACATTGCCACGAGACTCTGGCAACACTGGTTTTGCAGGCATTTGTACTGGTACCTCTCTACTGCAGTGGTTTGCACAAACGTAAGTGTCTCTGACAGCTCTGAGATGGAGAGAAAACCTTTTCTTAGGTCATCAGACATAATGGATTAGGTCATGAAGCCAGTGCAGGCAGGATACCTTTGGGAATCTGCAGTTAAAATACTCTCCTTAACTACCTTTTCCACTCATCCACCTCACATAAATATTTGAGCTGAACAGATACTACTATTAATGTGTTTAGAATGCTCCTCTACTGTTTACACAGAGAGGAAAGCTGTAGATCTGCTTGTCTAAATAGTTTTAAGCAAGGGCAATGCTGCTTTTTAACACCTGGCATAAATATTTGGGACAATTTATAAATCCCAGATAACCTTGGCTTCTCTCAGATGTATTTACTGCTTCCTAAAACCTTTCTCCTAAAGGTTCCCTCTTGTTGTTGTTGTTCTTTGGGGAAGAGCTTGATTTTTCTCCGAATTTTACGTGCGTGATCCAAATCCAAGCTGCACGTCTATCAGTTGTGATGTTTGCCTGGTGAGATTTGTACGGATAACGTGACCTAGTAGAAAGCAGGACTGCTTGAAAAACTGCCTATGGTGTGGGTTAAAACACACAGCTTTGAAAATATCATTTTGAAATAGCAGCAGTGTGCTGTCTCCTGTTCTGCACGTGCTGGCTTTCTTCTTACAACCATTTGAATTGCTTTTTTATTCCCTGGAAGGTTTTTTATTGCCTTTAAATAATGAAAATTTGTAGTGTCACTGTGGTATAGAATCACAGAGTCATTCAGGTTGGAGAAGACCCTGGGGATCATAGAGTCCAACCATCAACCCTACTGTACATGTTCACCCCTAAATCAGATCCCCAAACCACATCTAAGTGTCTTTTAAACACTTCCAGGGATAGTGACTAAGTCACCACCCTGGGCAGCCCATTCCAGTGCCTGACCATTCTCTCTGGGAAGAATTTCTTCCTGATGTCTATTCTAAACCTCCCCTCTTGTCCCTTGAAGCCCTTCTCTCTGGTTCTGTTGCTAATGACCTGTGAGGAGAGACCAGCACCAACATCTCTCCAATGTCCTTTCAGACAGTTGCAGAGAGCATTGAGGTCTCCCCTCAGCCTCCTCTTCCTCAAACTAAACAGCCCCAACTCTCTCAATCTCTCCTCATAAGATTTATTCTCCAGATCCTTACTCAGCTTTGTTGCCCTCCTCTGCACTCACTCCAGCACCTCAATGTCTCCCTTGTACTGAGGTGCCCAAAACTGGACCCAGTCCTCAAAGTGCATCCTCTGCATGAGCAGAACATTAGGGATGGGAAGGGACCTTGAAAGATCATCTAGTCCAATCCCCCTGCCAGAGCAGGATCACCTATGATGCAGCTCTGATCTAAAGCTGTCTGTTCTTTAACTGAGGTGAGACTGAGACAGGTTTGCTCTTAAGGTGTTAGCTGTTACCACTGCTTTGACCTCAGCGAGGTGAAATCTAGATGACAGCATATGGAAGGGGAGGAAAACCCAACCCTGCCATATTCTAGAAGGAGCTTATGGTTGGTTTGGTCTTTCTGGTCATGAGCTAAAAAAGATAAACAGAATGTTTTGATGTGATTGTGATTATTATTGTGCTGATGTTTCAGGGGTGAGTTGCCTGCTCTAGGCTTTCAGCAGTTGACTCAGAGATGAGGAGATGAGTGCCTCAGGAGCAGGAGTGTGCTCCGTGCTTGGAGTTTTCTGTGTAAACTAGTGATAACTGCTCTGAGACAAATATGTTTGTGAAGCGTTTTCCTACCTTCCTCTAAGGTTTCTTGTGATCCTCTCATTTTTTAGAGAAAGAATTGCTTTTACACGAGATAATCTTTGAGTGCGGGAGATCGGTTTCAGTGCGCTTGACCTCTTGTACTAGTTGTTCAGCCTTTCAGAAAGCATTAGCCTCTTGGCTTTAAGCATCTGGGTCTCTTGATTCACAATAATAAAACTGTTAATTGATGAAGACTAAAACTGATTGCTGGAGTTAATGTGCTTTACAAACAGCAATGTTACCAACAAGTGCAGACTCGCCTTGGAAACATGGATATTGATTCTGAAATGAAAAAAATCTAGTTAAGAAAAATGGGGAGGATTTTAGGTTTTCACAGAATCATTAGGAACTTGAAGGGACCTCAAAAGGTCATCTGGGTGGACAGTGCCTCCTACTTGGTCAGACTGGGTTGGCTTCTGTGTTGGCCACCAAGAAACTTTAGCTCCACTGCTGGCTGCAGCCCAGTAGATGCTGAGCAGTGGGGACACAGGCTGTACAGACCTTGACACGAGCGATGGGCCCCTCTGTTGTCAGGGCCATCCAGGAGGGAGAGCCTGGCTCATGAGACGCTCTGGAGGGGCCTTAACAGCCCTGAGGGGTTTCCCGCCCGGAGCCCTGAGGTGGGCGGCTTCCCCCCTCCCCCGCCTGCCCGGGGCCCTGAGGTGAGTGAGCGGCTTCCCCGCTCCTCCCGCCCACCCCGGGGCCCTGAGGTAGGTGAGGGGCTTCCCCCTGCTCCCGCCCACCACGGGGGCCTGAGGTGAGCGGCTTCCCCCATTACCGACCCGGGGCCCTGAGGGAAGTGAGGGGCTTCCCGCCTCTCGCCCACCCCGGGGCCCTGAGGGAGGTGAGGGGCTTCCCGCCTCTCGCCCACCCCGGGGCCCTGAGGGAGGTGAGGGGCTTCCCGCCTCCCGCCCACCCCCGGGCCCTGCGGGGGGGGGGGGGCTTCCCGCCTCTCCCCCCCCCCCCCC